>LBNU01037149.1:9436-32222 GCA_014162995.1 Artemisia annua | reverse complement strand
TCTTTTACCGGTTAATTGATATGTGTGTTACTTGTGTGGATGAAGGGTGTATTCCTAGAAACTCATGGAGTAGCATACATATCTCTCCAATTCTATGAGCTCTTATCTCCTCCTATGCCATGCACGGCACAACCATAAGGATTGTAAACAGTGGCTCATGCGTTAAATACTACCTTAATAGCCTAGTATGCCTTGGCTACATGTTTCCCAAGACATTCAAGCACGTTACCATAAAGGAGGTTGGCCAGTTTTCTTGATCCTAACATTGATGGAACAATCATCCCAACAAACAACAACACACCAATTAACCAATAATTAATAGTTAGGTTTCATTAGATCTAAGCAAACACAAGAAGAATTTAGCTACACATGTTAATTAAAAGACAAGCAAAAGAGATAGTCAACCAACACATAGACATATTGATTGAATTAAAGTGAAGACTTATATTTAATTAAGCATGAGGGTTCCAAGGGTTGGAAACCCTAAAAAGTATAGAAAATTCGTCTAGGGTTTGGTGCCAAAAGTTCTCCACAAAGTTCCACACTAATGAATGAAAAATAGAAAACTATATATAGACTTTTACACTCTGACGACGTCAGGTTATAGGGTCTGACGCCGTCAGCCCGCACCCATAAGGTTTCTCGGATGGCCTAGATCCACTTCTGACGCCGTCACCCTTTGTTGCCTTCTGGGCCGTCTGTAGCCCCGCACTTTTTCCTAAATGTTTAAGCATTGTAAACTAGAATTCATTTAAGTTTAATGTTATAGTAGGCTATTTGCTTGACCTCATATTTTATCTCCCTGCATAAAATTTCAACTTATATTCTTGAGCAACAAAAGGTGATAAAACCCCTATCACTAAATTTCGGAAACCACGCGTGTACTGACCCCGAATTAGTATGGCATAAAATAAATATCAAACTCTTCGGAGACCAATCATTTTGTCTCGGCTCGATCTTATTAACACACCTTCAAAATATTATTTTCAAGAATTCACTGAGTCGAAAAGCTACACGTCACATTTAAATTTAACGGGACACGTTATCCCCGGTATATTAATAAAACAATAACATTTTATTATTTATTCCTACCCCTTCTTATACTCCCAACCATTTAATTATTTTATACTTTCTTTTTCTTTTTTTTCGTTCTTCTCTCATCTCCCCCAAACGCACGCCTACCCTTCTTCTCCTATTTCTGGAAACGCGCCCCTCCTTCTTTTCTCACCTCAAAACCCTAACCACTCCTAATCCATCAATTGACCTACATCTACAACTCTTCTTCATTGGGATTAAACAAAGGTGAAAGAGACCCCAGACGAGTCTTAGGTCGCGCGGTGTTTCCCTATGAACCATGGGTCACGGTTTCGCTTCGAAGGATGAGTGTGATGGCTACGTTTCCTCATAAGGGCCAGCACTATAATCGAGCCTCCAAAAGATGGAGTCAAACTTTCTATATTATTCTCTTTTTATTGGCACCGATCCAGGAGGAGAACCACACCTCAAAATCTTATTCAAAAAGTTGTAAAGGCTAGCTTAGTGTGGGTTCTCGCTTGGATTCGGACTTGGATTATTGTTTTGGGTTACTCGGAGACGGATTCGGGTTCGAGCTCTGAGTCCTAATTGATCTGCTGGTTAATTGTTTTCTCAACATTGTAAGGTTCTAAAAACTCTATTGTTATTTTGCTTCATTGGATTTGTAAACCTGCTGGTATTGAGGTTACTGGATTCGTTTGGTTATGTGATTTTACATATATATATGTAAATATATTCTAGTCATTTTTCTGTTTTGTTTTTGATTCGGCTATCATCTTGATTTCACTAATAAATTGACTCGAGTTGGAAGTGTTCGCCTGGGTTCTTCTTAATCGGTTACTGTTGGGTTCTTTTCTCTTGTTTTGGATTCGACTTACTTGATTTGATGCGTTAGACACTAAGGACTCCGCGTAGCGTAAAACCTAGTGAATTGGTTTAGCTAGAATAGAGATAGAACATCTAGTGGTGATTTCTATCCGACCACAGTGGTGAAACCTTACTCGTTTGTGTGCCCACATAGAAGTAAAATGCTCACTAGTAGCTCCTTGTGAACTTCGGGGTGTGTTTGTTCTCGGCAGGACACTACCTATAGTAGTGAATGCCTTGTCGATTCTCGGATAACCAAGGCCACAAGGGTGAGCCTTAGTTTGATGAATAACGAAATCATAGGATGTGTTGGGTATTCATGCCTTGTGTGCATTCTAGCCAAATTTCTCGTGATAACCAAAGGTTAGCTTGGGGTGTATAGACCACTAGCGAGACTATGAATTGTCACAGGCTCAACTCAGGGCCAAGGCGCTCGGGTAATCTTTGTGACCACTTGGCCGAAACCGCAAAGGACTAACCATTGTGCTTTTCTTTTGAACTCATAAAAAGTCCCTCGTTCAAAGCCCCAACAGACCCTTTTCTTCCTTTTCGAATGTAAACCAAAACATTTTCCAGTCCTAGGGGGCGTTGGTTTGAAACTGGGCAAGCCCACTTGGTCCTCTTCCTTGTAGCAACCCATCCTTACATTGTATATGTGTACGCAAGACCCTCTACTTCATCTCGACTATTCACAACTTATATCGACATACTTATCCACGATGTTAACGACACCACTCGTTTTATAATACTCGACCACGAGTTCGCAATCACTACATGTAACAAAATTATGAAAATAACTAAGCTAAACTTTTAGAAGTAAACAAAAACTAAAACTTTAAATGTTTTCTATTGTAAAATGTGATACTTCATACAAACACGTCAAATATATATATTTCTAAACTTGTAACAGTTTAAATAATTTATATAACTCGGCAAATCTTCATAAAACCTTACGGACGATAAATATTTTAAAAACGAACGTACCTTATATTTTAAAAACCACTAGACTATTTTAATTAATATCGCCACTCAATTATATTGCATGTATACATATTTCGACACCCAAGTTGTTGTTTTCCCACTAACGTCTTACAACCATTGCAACTACATTCCATACTTCACCTCTTAGCAACCGTCGGACCAAGGATTTATTCGTCTCTCATACTTATCGTTTATTATACACTTCCATAGAGCCAATAGCTACCAACTACTTTCTAAACCTAAAGGCTGCCGCGCAAGTAACTTTAACGGCAACGTTTTGAAAACTTTTATACAAATCTGTGCTTCAAACGAGTCATAAACTGGAACCATTAACTAAACTGTGCCATACTAATTTAGGTCACGTGTTGGAGCTGCATACCATTTGACTACTTGGTTTACCGGATTCTACTATCACTGAGGTGAGTTCATAGCCCCACCTTTTACTATGTTTTCAAATCCCGTGGGGAGATACATGCTATAAAACCGAACACAAGTATTTTTCTGTATGCTATCCTGATTGATATTGCCTAAGTTACCTGCTTGCCATAAGTCCCTCATATCATGAACCCGTAGTCACTTTGCGAAGTGAGCGCGAATATAGTGAATAGATCTATTGGAACCGGACACCCCATTTGAAGTTAGCCTGAAATGGTAACCGAATGCACTATATTCGAGAAGGTAGGAACTGGCAAATTCCTGCTAACTCGAGGGCCCCTATTACCTACATCATATTTTATGTGTAGGCGGACACCATAAGACTCATATGATCTTATTGGTAGCATAACTCTTTTAACGTTTGGGTGTCATGAGGCTTAGAGCAATATCTTACACTTCGGTGCTATGACTTTACTACTATTTGGCTTGTGTTCAAACTATTACAATTTAAACGCTGTGGATTCACTCAACCTTTGTGTTGACTTTTTAGCATGTTTTATCTCAGGTAACTAAGCAGCTTTATGGCACGGAGCGGAGCAAGGCATCATGTTTAATATCGCCCTAAAATGTTATCATTCGTTAAAAACAAATTTCTTCATGTATTTCTAAAACTTATTGAGACCTGTATCGTTTATTTTGAAATTGTGATCATGAATGATAACCTATTTTCAAAACGACTCTTTTATAATGTTTTTCTATGATTGTGACTATGATACTGAGATGTAATATCCCGATTAGGCTTCCGTTGCTTGTTACGATTATCGGGGTGTTACAGATTGGTATCAGAGCCAAGGTTATAGAGAACCAAGTGTAAATTTCAAAACACTGGACTATAACCGCCTTTTCTTTTCAAAACAAACTATTTACAAACTCTACTACCCGATGCCCTCCGTGCCAACACTCTACGAATATCATGTTTAGCAATTTACTTTATAATGCATACACTACGGACATCATAACTAATACATGCTTACTAATGCTTAAGCAACAATAACTCATGATTATTTTATTTTTGGGATGTTACAGTACTATGTCGCCCCCAGTCATCATATTATCTGACAGCGATGACGCGCCTCTGGCATCATCTCATGTCCCTACCACTACCAGACCCAACCCCACTTTACCTACTACTGTCCCTCCAGCTTTATCAGCTAGGAGTANCCGTAGTCACTTTGCGAAGTGAGCGCGAATATAGTGAATAGATCTATTGGAACCGGACACCCCATTTGAAGTTAGCCTGAAATGGTAACCGAATGCACTATATTCGAGAAGGTAGGAACTGGCAAATTCCTGCTAACTCGAGGGCCCCTATTACCTACATCATATTTTATGTGTAGGCGGACACCATAAGACTCATATGATCTTATTGGTAGCATAACTCTTTTAACGTTTGGGTGTCATGAGGCTTAGAGCAATATCTTACACTTCGGTGCTATGACTTTACTACTATTTGGCTTGTGTTCAAACTATTACAATTTAAACGCTGTGGATTCACTCAACCTTTGTGTTGACTTTTTAGCATGTTTTATCTCAGATAACTAAGCAGCTTTATGGCACGGAGCGGAGCAAGGCATCATGTTTAATATCGCCCTAAAATGTTATCATTCGTTAAAAACAAATTTCTTCATGTATTTCTAAAACTTATTGAGACCTGTATCGTTTATTTTGAAATTGTGATCATGAATGATAACCTATTTTCAAAAAGACTCTTTTATAATGTTTTTCTATGATTGTGACTATGATACTGAGATGTAATATCCCGATTAGGCTTCCGTTGCTTGTTACGATTATCGGGGTGTTACACCGTCACTCTTTAAATTACAACCTGACGGCCTACCACCAATAACACCTGACGGCGTCAGGTGTAAAGTTCCCAAATCTTTTTGGCCCGTCATTTGTAAATTGGTTTCCACTCCTTTGTCAATGTTTGCTGACGGCGTCACGTTGTGACTCTGACGCCGTCAGGTAGTAATTCCAGCTTCTTTTGAGACTTTGTCGTTTTCTTCACTTTTATGCTCCAAAAACGTCCAAATATGCATGTTTTCCAGAATTTCTCTCAAAAGTACCTAAAATGACAAAAGGAACGATTTAGGGCAATATTTGATCATATTTATACGAATTAAGGCTTAAATGACCCCTTAAAAGCGTAACACTTTTCGTCTCATCAATTATAGAGTCTTTTGGGCCTGTAGCCTATCTATAAACAATAATACATATTATGTCTAAGTATATACAAATCTACAGCAAGTTCTTATAACCTTAATAGTCCAATATTTTTTTTAGTTTGTTTCACTAAAAATATATATATATATATATATATATATATATATATATATATATAGTACTTGAAATTGCTTAATTTTAATATATTACATTAAATCAAAAAATTTCTTACAAGATTATATAAAAATATTAAAAAATTGTCAAACGGTAAAACTATATTTCTGTGACTTTAATCAAAAGTATAATATTGTATTTTTTTTTTTAAACCGTGTGTTTTCTGGATATAGTTTTGAACAAGATTTTAATTTATTAATCGATGGCAACACAATGTTATTTACATATGTGCCCGTAAATAGAAGGGAGAATATTAATTTTGCAGCAAACGTCAAACTTATGTGATGTTTATGTTTCACGCCGGCCCCTGTGTCATTATCTTTTTATTTTTTTTTTTTATTATTTTTTTTTTCAACTAACATTAAAATGGTGGCCATGAAAAAGATCGACATATAAAATATAAATATAAAATAGGCTAAAAACCATAAAATAACAATGTACTTTCTCCAATTTACCGAGATGAAACACGTACTTTTTTATCAACATTTAAGCCAACGAAACTTTTAAATATTGTTCTGAGTTCAACAAAAATAACGATTATATTAAAAATAATATTTGAAATGACTAAATTACCCTTGTCTTCTCCTCATCCCCAAGAAATAAACAAACAACGCATTTTCTCAATGAAGTCTCTCTCTCTCTCACTAACTGTTCATCCAATCTCTCTCCAAAAAGCACCACCATGTCCTCTCCTCATCCCCAATTTCTAGGGTTACGGTTTCAAACCATTAATTCAGATCTTCCAAAACCCGTTTACCCGTTTCATTTCATCTGGGTCATCTTCATCATCACTGTTTCCTACCAAGATTCCGATAAATCAGCTTTGTTAGAGTTCAAGTCATCAGTTAAGGATCCTGCCAGAGTTTTGTCGGGTTGGGATGTGAGTAAAAATTTGATTAGTGGGAATTTGATTAGTGGGATGTGAGTAAAAATTCGCATCATTGCCTTTTAATGATTTGAGTGGTGAGATACCGGATGGTTTATCGGAGGTTAAGAGTTTGCAGGTGTTGAATTTGGCTGGGAACCGTGTGAATGGGTCTATACCGGGGTTTCTTGATGCATTAGGGGATTTAAGAGTTATTTGTCGTTCAATTTGTTGTCGGGTGATATTCCGGATGAGATTGGGTATAATTGTGGGAGTCTCGAGCATTTGGAGCTCTCAGGTAATCTTTTGGTTGGTGGGATTCCGAGTAGTTTAGGAAATTGTACGAAGTTACAGTCGCTTTTGCTGTATTCGAATTTGCTTCAAGAAGAAATCCCGTTTGAGCTTGGTAGACTTAAAACATTGCAAGTCTTAGTGGTAGATTTAAACATTGTAATAATGTTTAAGAAGACAAGGGTAGTATAGTCATTTCAAATATTATTTTTAATATAATCGGTTTTTTTGTTGACCTCGAAACAATATTTGAAAGTTTCGTTGGCTTAATTGTTAATAAAAAAGTATGTGTTTCATCTCGGTAAATTGGAGAAAGTACTTTGTTATTTTATGGTCTTTACCCTATAAAATAATGCTAATGAATAAATAAATATAAATAAATTAATTGAATGTGGTGGTTGTCTTCCCTATCAAGCACGTATTTTACGTATCTGCTTGATGGCTCCAGAGTACAGACTACATGACAACCTTTTTAATTTGTCTTAAAATATTCTTGATGGCTCCAGAGTACGGACTAGTGAAAACAATTGGTTTTGACTAAATCTGGGAGGTGATTGGCACACTTCCAAATTTTATTGGGACACTCCAATATACAAGTAGTTAAAGCAGATTATACTTAAAGTACAACTGTCTATTGCACAGAATGGAGTGTCACAATAAATTTTGGGAGTGTGCAAATCATTTCCCTTTGACTATCTAGTGTCTAGTATATTACGGTATGAAAAAGCAAGTTATAGTTAGTTCCAAGTTATAGTTATAGCTAATAGGACCGTCGAGGCGTGGAGTAATGATCAAATAAGAAATAAAAATAAAATGATAAAGATTAGAAATAACCACAGTCGTACATTTTAGATGCACCTACAAAAAGAGATGCATCTCTCATGAAATTCTCGTTTTTCATTTAAAATATGTGATTAAAAACATTTCTCATTCTTTTTATTTATATTTTTTTTCTTAGTGAATCAATTTCCATAGTTATAGTTTTGACTATTGAGTGTCTAATATATTACGCTATGAAAAAACAGGCTATAGTTGCTTGATGGCTCCTGAGAGCAGGGTGGCTCAAAGGTAAAGCTACTAAAGTAATTGCCTTAGGCCCCCGAATTTTTAAGGCCTCCCGATTTTATAAGACGTTGTTATATAATAAAGTCGTCACCCATATTCTTTAGGCTTAAGGACAATTAAATACTAAGTCTATCATTTTAATTTTACAAAAAGGACCAAGAACGTTATTTTAGGGCAATGGAAAAATAGATTAAACTCATTTCAGTTTTTTTTTAGACCCTCGGGTAAGGATTCGAGGGCCACATTTGTTTATCTTTAATCTTTAGGCTATCAGATTATCTCATATCAAGTCAATCATTTTAGTTTTATAAAAAAGACCAAGACAGTCTTTTAGGGCAATGGGAAGAAAATTAAGCTCATTTTGGTAATCGGATTCTTAAAGACTAATAGATAGGATTATAAATGAACTAAAAGTTCGACGATTTTCAAAGGATGATACACTTTTATATGTATTTTTTTTTAATGAAAGCGAACATAGTGTTTCTTTCGCTTAACTATTTGTTAAGAATACGATTTTTGTATAAGAAAGATTCGGTCACCCCAAATATGATTAAGCATTGTTTAGCTCGTAGTATTTATATTAGTTAGTAAAACGTAGATTAGAAGTAGTTAGTTCGCGGAAGAAGGACGGGTCTTTACCCACTGTATACCTGATCCGCAGCCCAAGTGGCAAAAACCCGTGTACATATAAATACCCTCTCCATCTAACTTTTTTTTTTTTTTTTTTCTCTCCATAAATGCTATTTTTTTTTTTGTTTTCTCTCCCAAGGCTTCACTTGCTTCTTCTCTTCTACATTTCTTCTTTATCTTCTTACACATAAAACGATCGCATTACCACCAAGTTAGATTCGTGTTTTGTAACTTATTTAGTATCCTACAAAATTTGGTATTGTAAACCCTAAAAACTCCGAGGTACCTAATTTACGTATAATTTCGAATTTTAACCCTAAAAGTTATTATGATTTAAATTAAAACTTTAAACTTATATAAAAATTGTAACACCCCAACAACCGAAAAGGGCCTAAGTGTAACATTTTGGAGTTTCAAACACAACACAAGTAAAACGGAAATACATTACTAATAACAAGGGGTACCAATGCAGTCTAAATGAAAAGTTAAAGACAATTCTAAACATTACACTTACAAAAACTAATACAAAGCTGAGAACCAAAAGGAAAACTTAATCAAGCTCTAATCCCTGGAAGGGTGTATCAACAATGTAGTTCCACTAAGAAAGCTCCTAAGCACTCTTCTCTCAACGCCAGCCTTCCTTCTAAAACCCTGTACGAGAAGAGTGCTTGGAGCTCTTATGACTACATCTGTTGAATACCCTTCCCATCGGATTAGAGTCTGTGAGCTTAGGTTTTCCTATCTTGGTTGCTCAGCTTGTTATTAAGTTTTGTAAGTTGTAATGTTTTAGAATTAGTCTTTACTTTTCATTAGAACTGGCATTGTAAGCCCTTTGTATTGGTAATGTATTTCCTTTACTTGTGTTCCTGATTAGACTCCAAAAATGTTTACAGCTTTAGCCCTTTTCGGGGTTGATCGTAGTGTTACAATTTTGGTATCAGAGAACAGGTTTGATCCCGGCCCGATTCAAAACCCGTAGGAGGCTTAGGCTATACCTGTGAGTATTAGGCCCTCTAAGTTTTGCACCAGAAGAGTTAGGGAACAACCTTTGAAAACTTGCGTTAGGATTTCCACTCTGAAACTTAAGTTATGACCGGTGAGGATTGGATAGACTACAGGGCATTTGTTAAGTATCGTTGCTTCCGCATCACTCTGATTCGTGCCTTGCTCTTAGTTAAGCCCTTTTAAGATTTTCTCCCTCCGGAGATTTGAAATTTATGATCCTGCACAACATGAGATTAGTGACCATGTAAGTTTAGAACACATTGAGAATTCTGCGGTAATGTTTGACATTACATAAGTTTTATCTTCTTTGATTTCAACCTCTGATTCATTTGTTAAACCTTTAGATGCCTCTACAGGCACTCTGCGAATTTCTATGATCATGACACCTTTGACACGTTCTGTGAAATCTCTTGCTTTTGATAAGCATATTTAAGTTTCCCTACACCATTAGATTTTGCCTTATCCAGTTGTATTCCTATGCGAAATCTTGTGTTGATCAACTACGAGAATAGGAATATTATTCCTCACTTCTGAATGATAAGATTTGCTATGCTGATCTGCTTTTCCTTGGAAAGTTTAAATTCGATTATCATTCTGATATTGACTGGTGGACTGAGCATCAGGATGCTAACTACTGTCATACTACGTCTCTCCTTTGACATTTTGAACCACTCTGATTTATTTTTTGTCATGACTTCTGATTGTTAAACTTTTGTTATCCTTACTACCCTGGGACTCGTATGTTACTTTCGCGGTTATGGAGTTTTACTAGCATCTATTCTTGTTTCCCGTGGGATGAATCTCACTTTGAGAGTCATTTTGCAATCTAAATTCTTCCAATTAATCCCTGAATAAACCACCCAGATTTTCCACCAATTATGAATTTGATTTGACTTGACACTGAGAAATTTTTTTAGTCACAACTCGAGGTTGAATATGATTTTCATAAAGGCATGTTTATATGATGCAAGTATTATGACGCCTGGCCAACGTGATAATAATTACATCATATAACTTGAACTTATGCGGATCGTAGTATGTCTTTGAGAAGTGCCTGAGAACAGTAAAAGTTTGATGAGACAGAACCCTATCAGTATAGAACGACGTTTTACCTGATTTTGAAACTCCCTATCAATCAGTACCAGTTAGATTGAGAGAACCGGTGGAGCAGCAACCAAAAACTATGAAGTGGTTTGTTGTCTTAGTGTATCTCCTTAGAGTGCTTTAGTTTTTTTTCGCGATGAAGAAAGATGGTAGTAGGAGATTATGTAATGACTTCTGGAAGCTGAACAGTATCACTATTTGAACCCGTTATTCCCTACCTCGAATCGACGATGTATCTGATCAACTTTAGGACGCGGAGTTTTCCTTTAGATGGATTTATGGCTTGAAGTTATTCAAAAAATTTCATTTCGTATTCGTATCGGCCACTATGACTGTTAATGATACTAATAGTATTAGCTAATACTNTTTGTCATGACTTCTGATTGTTAAACTTTTGTTATCCTTACTACCCTGGGACTCGTATGTTACTTTCACGGTTATGGAGTTTTACTAGCATCTATTCTTGTTTCCCGTGGGATGAATCTCACTTTGAGAGTCATTTTGCAATCTAAATTCTTCCAATTAATCCCTGAATGAACCACCCAGATTTTCCACCAATTATGAATTTGATTTGACTTGACACTGAGAAATTTTTTTAGTCACAACTCGAGGTTGTATATGATTTTCATAAAGGCATGTTTATATGATGCAAGTATTATGACGCCTGGCCAACGTGATAATAATTACATCATATAACTTGAACTTATGCGGATCGTAGGATGTCTTTGAGAAGTGCCTGAGAACAGTAAAGTTTGATGAGATAGAACCCTATCAGTATAGAACGACGTTTTACCTGATTTTGAAACTCCCTATCAATCAGTACCAGTTAGATTGAGAGAACTGGTGGAGCAGCAACCAAAAACTATGAAGTGGTTTGTTGTCTTAGTGTATCTCCTTAGAGTGCTTTAGTTTTTTTTCGCGATGAAGAAAGATGGTAGTAGGAGATTATGTAATGACTTTTGGAAGCTGAACTGTATCACTATTTGAACCCGTTATTCCCTTCCTCGAATCGACGATGTATCTGATCAACTTTAGGACGCGGAGTTTTCCTTTAGATGGATTTATGGCTTGAAGTTATTCCAAAAATTTCATTTCGTATTCGTATCGGCCACTATGACTGTTAATGATGCAAATAGTATTAGCTAATACTTTGACTGTTTATTGAATTCGATGAATCATGTCTTTCGTGAGTACTTAGACAAATTGGTCATAGTATGACATATTAGTACATTCAGAGACGAAGGAGAAACATGAGAATCATTTTCGTATTACGTTGGAAACATGAGGATCATTTGTATATTCTGGAAGCATGATATTGGTTGGAAGATGTTCACGACTTGCGTTACCGTTGAGGAATTTTATGAGTAAAGAAGAGAAGCTTAGTTTGGATGAGAACAGAGTTTTGAAAAAGCTGAAATAGAAATTAGCTTCAACTTTCACACTTTCAGGTAGTACCAATTTTGGGACGTTTCAAGAAGAGACTTGGTTATGCCATTATGCAGCACGGGAAGGTTATTACTTATGCATCAAGACAATTAGAACCGTTTGAGGAGAATTATTCAATGCATGACTTGGACATGGTGGCAGTGTGGTTGATCTTAAGATTGGAAGACATATCTTACAAGGTAAATTTGGTGGCAGATGCATTTAGGAAGAAATTTGAAGTTCGGTTTGTCTTGGAGATTAGCTTAAGAAATCAAGACTTAGAACTCAGGTAAGTTGGGTCGTGGCGAACATGAAGGTTGAATCCAATTACAAATTTTAGAAGCTCAGGAGCAAGATGGCGAACTATGATCTGTGTTAGAAGACTGGAGAGAAGCTGTTATGATTGAGGCACAGTTTTACTTTCTCTATCCCTCTTAGTTGTACTAAGATGTATAAGGGATCTAAGCAGAATTACCAGAGGGAATGGCATGAAACTGGTTGTGATCACATTAGTGACGATGTGCTTAGTATGTTACAAGTCAAGATTGAACTTCAGCATGCAAGGGAGTTCCTTTAACTTATGGACTTTCCGAATTAGAAGTAGGATTAGACTTTTCATGAACCTTGTAACGAAACCTCCTCGCACATTTGAGAATAATGATATAATTTGAGTGGTGATGGATCGTTTGATGAAGTCAGCTCATTTTGCCTCTTAGAATGTGTATTCAGTTAGCAAGTGGGCATAAATCATTCGACAGAAGATTATTCAATTACATGGCGCACATGCAGTGATCGTGTCAAAGATTCGGGTTTTACTTCACATTCCTAGGAAGGACTACTGAAGGCTTGAGGGACCAGACTCAAGTATAGTAATTCTATTCACCTACAAACTGATGGATAAGCAGAACAACTATTCGAACTTGAAAGAAGGGTTGAGTAGGAAGTTTGACTAGTGGTTGGTCTGGTCGTGTTTGCTCATTAAAGATTTATGTCATGCAAGTGAGTTTCCCCTTCACATTTTGTATGAACGGAGATGTAGAACACCTTCTGGTTGAATTAAGTCGGGAAGCTGCTTATTGAATGTTCGGAGTCGATTACAATGACTAATGGATTAGTTATCCTTAATAAGAGAAAATCTGAAACTTTAGACCAGGAATTTGTGTGTCCGGTATGATGTTCCGTATAGAAGAGTTATGACATTTTGTCATATATGTAAGATTTGGTTCGTGATACGTTAATCCTTAGGTTCATTCTTATCCGTGTGGTTATCCTACCTATTCCATTTTTAATTCTGATATGATTCGATACTCCGGTATGTGCGTAGTTAATCGTCAGTACGAATAGGATTCCAACCTCTTTAGGAAACTCTAGTTATGTCTGATAATTCGATATATGCTTCTCTGATTAGTAGCAAGTTTCTTAGTTCGTTCATAACCTGATTAGATTCGTGAAGTTTTCTACCAGCTATCATCACTTCCGTATTTATTCCGTATTCATCTGATGTTCCTGTATCTCTTGTGACATTACGACTATCATCTGTTTCATGTTCATTTCACATTCGTTGGATCAGATTCGTGATGATTTGTATTTTGATGGAAAGCCTGGGGCTAACCTATTTTGTCTGGATCGAGTCATGAGAAACTCTTCCGTTCGTTAAAATTCTTTGGAGAAACCATTTCGAGTGAGTAATCGTTTTCGTTTCAGTTCGTGATTTGGTACTCTTTCGTTTAATCATTTCATTTCAATTTCGCGGACGAAATTTTCTTTTTAGAAGGGAAGAGTTGTAAAACCCTAAAATCCGAGTACCTAATTTACGTATAATTTCGAATTTTACCCTAAAGTTATTATGATTTAAATTAAAACTTTAAACTTTATAATTGGTACTATAATAAAATAAAACTAAGCTTACCTAAGTAACTTTCCTAAATGGTAATCTATCACACGTTCCAAATCAATGTTTAACAACCGATAAATTGTCATTAAAACTCCATAAATTTCAGCTACTACTCACTCTACCATAACCGAATATTAATGCCCAATCAAACCAAAATTAAGACTCTTGATGACTTTCCTTATTTGTCTCACACGCTCCCTACAATCTCGGGATTAAACGTGTATCACTTTTGACTCCTCTCCCCTATTCCATTCATACGAAACAATTAACCAAAAACACACACATACATGGCTGCTACTATTTTCCCTATCAAACCAAAGTCGTTGCTGTGTTCTTGGTCCGAACAGAATGTTGCTGAGGCCGTTGATTCGTGGGTTATTGAGTATGACTATGTGTTCGTGATCTAGTGTTTGGTTCGTGATGGTTGATTCTTGTTCTTTTCGTATAAGCCGACTCTAAGGTAACTCTAAGTCCATTTGATTTTCTAGTAATACGCCCAACATGTTTTTCATACGTATATATGACCACTTAATACGTTTTTATCGTTAATAGAAGAGTTACACGATCAATAAAACAAAACCATGTCACGACTCATACATGTATATCGATCACTAATATGTTTATCTCGTTGTTGTCTTGTGTCTCGATGTGAATAAATGTCACCAAAGTCGGTTTACGTAACTCGCGATCAAATAGAACCTAGGAATAATCATGAAATATAGAACGAGATAAGCATGTGTATAAACATGGTTTAAAGGCTTGACTATGTGTGATACTTTTGTCTCGTTAAAAACTGAGAACACATTTGAAGTAATAGGTTTCATGAAATAATAAGCTTGTATACATCTTTAATATTGTCATTGATCATGCATGTGATTTATACTATATAAAAACTGGTGATAGACTTAAAGAATTAAGAGGGGCATGCGTTTTTTTTATATATATATTCGAGAAGAAGGTGTGATTTTATGTGAGTAATATATATGTTGTGTCTTGTTATGTCTTGTTAATTGATCTTGCATGGGGGACTTGTGTGTGGGTCATATGTTACAGCGTGAAAGAATTAGAATGTGTTGAATAATGGTTGTGGTGTGTGACGTATTGGTCTTGAGTTGGTTACAAAGCTTTGTGAATGGATGTCTTGGTCGAAAGGTAATAAAGGTTTTTGAACTGCTATTGGTCGAATGGATTTAAAGGTTAGCTAATAAACGTTTTTGATTAAGGGTTTGTGGATTTTTTTAACAAGCTGTAAAGGGTTGTGGGTATTCGGTTTAAAAGCTGGTCACATGTGCTTCTTTTCAAGTGTTCTTGTCGCATGAGTTTTAAAATGAAAAGGGGTGTGTCGCATAAAATTGTTCGTGGTCGCTAGTTTTAAAAAGAAAATAAAAAGGGTGCATACGTGAATGAGATTTAAAGGAGAATGTCATATGTAATTGATTTATGGGATTATGGCGGTTCGAATCCATATACATGCAAGAAACTATATAAAATAAAAGGGTACTAGTATGGTGTGCATGGATGTGGATTAAAGAGGTCATAAAATATGTGTACAAATGAGCTAGGCATGGGATTGTTTCGGCCTCATTTTGTTCAGGTGTGCGTCTCGGTATATATTAGTACATGCATGTTTGTTTGGTTTGGTTTCTACTCGTCAATAAAATAAGTAAAGTGTTGCAAATTGTTTTGTGTCGTGAGTTGCACGGATTTGCTTGGGTTCGAATATAAATAAAGGGTGTGCTTAATCATATTTTTGGTTGTCACGGTCTAAATTAATGTCGAGTGTGAGTTTAAATAAATTATAAAACGACGGGGCCTAAAATTATCCTTTTAATGTAAAAATTATAATATAAACTTTAAAATAATTTATTTGACGTTTTTAATGTTAAATCTGATAATTTACATTTATGGCCCTAAACTTTACTAAATTGGCATATTTAANAAACGAAGGTCTTGAAAGATTTGATTGAACGTTTCAACTTGATGAACATTTCTATCATGGAGCTTTTGTTCGGAAAGTCGAGTCGGATATGGAAGCTTAATCTTAATCGGAGTATTCTTATCGGCTTCATTTTCGGCTTCATTGTCGGCGGAGTTTTTCTTTTTAGGCTCGGATGATGGGAAAACCGGAGGATGGACGTCTTTGGTTATTCCCGAGGGAATTTCCGTGTCCTTTGTCGCCTCGGTGTCATGGACGGTTACTTTAGGAAAAGAAGGTAGATTTGNTTCTATCATGGAGCTTTTGTTCGGAAAGTCGAGTCGGATATGGAAGCTTAATCTTAATCGGAGTATTCTTATCGGCTTCATTTTCGGCTTCATTGTCGGCGGAGTTTTTCTTTTTAGGCTCGGATGATGGGAAAACCGGAGGATGGACGTCTTTGGTTATTCCCGAGGGAATTTCCGTGTCCTTTGTCGCCTCGGTGTCATGGACGGTTACTTTAGGAAAAGAAGGTTTAGATTTGGACGATGAAGGATCAGAAGTAGCCGGAATCGTTGGACCATCATACTTAGTTCCGCTTCGAGTAGTGATCGCCTTTGCATCGCCCCTCGCGTTGGCGATCGTGTTGCTAGGAAGAGTAGAAGGAGTACTCGAACCCGAGGGTCGATCATTTAAAGCCTTTTCTAAATCAGTCAATTTCTTAATCATCATTCTTTGAATATCCTCATTATTTTTATTAATGACTTGTTGATTTTGACTTTGAATGGTAAATTGCTTCATAAGCTCATCCATGGGTGACGGAGTAGGCATAGCATTTTGATTGAAATTTTGCCCATGGGGATTTTGAAAACCTTGATTTGGAAAATTTTGGTTTTGATTTGGAAAGCCTTGATTTTGAAATCCTTGATTATAATTTCCAAAATTTCCTTGATTTTGATTAAAATTCCCGTGATTGAAATTGTTTTGACCTTGAAAAGCATTTCCTTGATGTTGATTTTGAAACCGATTTTGATTAAAGTTACCTTGATTTGGATTTGCAAAGGCTCGGTTTTGATTTTGAGTAGGTTGATTATTTCGAGTAAGCATATTCGGATTTGAGTTGTTGAAACCGGGTGGAGCAAGATAATTGTTCGAACGATAGCTGAGGAGGTTCCGGTCTTGAGACGGATAAGCATTATTAGGATTAGCAGCATAAACGTTCTCATGAGAGTAGGCACCGGTGGCCGGACAATCATAGTATGGATGAGGACCACCGCAAGTTTCACAACCTTGATTCACGGCATTGACTTGATGTGAAGATTTCTCTCTAGCAAGCAACTCGACTTGTTTAGTAAGGGATGAGATAGCGCTCAAGACTTCATCATTAGCTTTACTAGAACTCGAGGATGGAAGTTTGCTCCTAGAAGTCCTCACTTTTGCTTTGTTTTCGATGATGTTGAAAGCGTCTTGAGTATTTCTAGCTAATAGATTTCCACCCGCAGCAGAATTGAGAGAGTCTTGATCAGCGGGATTCAAACCGTTATAGAAAGTATCGATCTGATGAAGAGGTGAAAACCCGTGATTAGGACATTTTTCGAGCAAATCTTTAAATCTATCCCAAGCTTCGCTGAATGATTCATCGAAAGCTTGTTGGAATCGAAAAATTTGAGTACGGAGATTTGATGTTTTAGAAGGTGGGTAGAAATGATTGATGAATTTATTAGCTAGATCACCCCATGTGTAGATCGAGTTCGGGGGTTCCTTTTCTAGCCAAGTTCGAGCCGCTCCTTTCAACGAAAAAGGGAATAGTTTCATTTTGATCACATCGTAAGGAACTTGGTTAATCTTTATAGTCTCATCAATGTCGGTGAAATTCCGAATATGAACGTAAGGATCTTCGTTTTCGAACCCGTGAAAAGAGATACTATTGATGAGATTTAGTAACCCGTGACTAATCTCGAATTGATTTGCTTGAATTTCGGGTAAAACGATGGCTCGTCGAACACTATTAAAAGGAGATTGAAGTTGTTCCTCCATAGGTCGTAGATCATAAGCCGGATTAGGTTCATTAGGAGGAATCACGTTTTGGTTATTCGGTGGAGGTATATTTTGTTGGGTAACACCCACCGGAGGGTGTTGTGCATTGGTATTATTGTTCATTTCTTCAATATTAGGGAAAGGTGTGTGTGTGTGTGTTATGACGGATAATTCTTTCGGGATTCGAAAGAGGTGAAAGCAAGTCGTTTGACGTAGAACGAGTATTCATAAAACAAAAGCAAAATACAAGAAAAGAAAACGAAAATGAAAATTAACTTTGAGGTTAAGATTATTTTTATGGGTTTTTTAAGTATTTTAAGTTTCTAAATTAAAAACGAAAACAAAAACAAGTTATTAATCTTCTAATTATCTTTGGTAACCGCTACGTTAACCGTAACCGTTTCCCTTGAGATTACGCGCGGCGAGGCGGGAGGACGAGATGCTCCGAAGATGCTTGAAAACCTGCCCTCTTCAGTCTGCAATTTAATGTCAAGACTATCCGTATTCCTCGTTTATTCGGTTGTAATCTCAAAGTAATACAAGCAACGACTAATTTCACGATTTCTTTTGTTCGTTATTTGGGCACGGTTTACAACACTCCCGCAGAAGTGAGGTTCTTTTTTAAAGTTTATTATGCTAAAACACTTTCTACAAGTGTTCGATAACTAGCTACTTATTAATATACGAAAATAGAAACTTCCGGAGAAGGATCTTCAAATCAAAAATCAACGAAAATGACGGACACTTTTAGCCTTCCCCGGCAGCGGCGCCAAAAACTTGGTACGTAAAACCAAATATATATCGTCCGAGGATAGCACCGGTAAATATGTATCCCCGGGTCTTAATCCCAACGAAGGCTAAGATTTGGTTCGTTGGTTCGTGATCGTGATTTGAATCGTGCAGGTTAAGGGAACCCCAAATTTCTACAAATAAAAGCACATAAACACAAATAAACACGGAAAGCACGAAAAAACACGTAAAATACGGAAATAAAATCCTAAATGTAAAACGAGATCAAATCCTAAATTCCCGAGCTATTCTCGGGAAAGACTAAGTCAACTAGGGAAAACCTAAATCCTAATCGCAAATTTTAAATTCCTAAGGGTTTAAAACGTAACTTTAAACTTTTTATATATTTAAAATACTATTTATTACTTTTTATTTATTTAATTTAACTTTAAAACTAATTTAAATTACTTAATTAAAACTAAAAAGGAAATTTAACTAGGAAAAATACAAAAATAATTTTGAAAATTTTAAAATTTCCTAAAAGTAATTTAGAAACTAGAAAATATATTTTTTTGGGTTTTTATATATTTATTATTAATTAAAAACTAATTATTAATTATTATTAATTACTAAAAATACTAAATAAATAGAAAATAAGGTGGAAAAATGAAATTTATTTTTCTAAAACTATAAAATAACTAAAAAGTAATTTTAAAACAGAAAAACTATTTTTTTGGATTTTTTTTTTAATTTTTATTAATTAAAAGTAATTAATAAGTACTTAAAAACTAAAATTAAATAAGAAAAATAGCAAAACAACTTAGAAAAATCTGAAAATTTTAGGAAAATTCTAAAATCTAACTAGAAACCTAGGAAAAATAAGTTGCACAAGTTTTGAGTTCTGAATAAGCAGTTGAGTACAATAAGCAGTTGAGAAATAAGTTATCAATAAGCAATTCTTAAGCAAATTACACCAAACTGATACAGTACCTTATACTACCCTAATTAATCACTAAAGAACTTAAAAATCACAGAAAAGCAGTTAAGATAAGCCAAAAAGCACTAAGAACAGTCCTACCCTAAAATAGGTGTACTTCTCTATGATTCTTTTTATCTCGTCATCTCTAATGTGATTAACTTATGCTTGCTTTATTTCTTTTGCTTACACTTATGACTCATTCTTTTCCTTGAATATTTGATATCCATTATCCGTATTTTCTTTGATCATATTCTATGTTTCCATATTCTTGATTTCTATCTCAGCAGGTTCGCTTGGACTTATGTCGTATTCACCTTCGTTTTCCTTTTGTTATTAGTTTTCGTTTGTTTATATCTGTTCACTGGGCTTTTTAAGCTCAGCCGCATTTCTTTCCTGCGGCAGGTTTTAGAAGGAAGCTGGGTTGAGAGAAGAGTGCTTAGGAGCTCTTAGTGGACTACATTGTTGATACCCTTCCATGGATTAGAGTCTTGACTTAGAGTTTTCCTTTTGGTTCTCAGCTTGTTATTAGTTTTGTAAGTTGTAATGTTTAGAATTAGTCCTTTATCTTTTCATTAGAACTGCATTGTAACCCTTGTATTAGTAATGTATTTTCGTTTACTTGTGTTCTGATTTGACTCCAAAATGTTACACTTTAGCCCTTTTCGGGTTGGGGTGTTACAGGTATCAAGAGCCATGGTTACATCTTAGGGATTGTAGGACTTGTGGTGTATGGTTTGTTTTGGTTTTTATTAGTTTAGGGTGGTTTTTACTTATTTTGAGCTTGTTCGTGGTGATTCTTGTGTTCTTTCTTGTACTTCTAGGATTAGAGGGGTTAGATTCATCTAGTTTATCAGTTGGTTGGACTAGATCTCACGTTTGTGAAGTGTACGATTGTTTTTGGACCATTTTTCTTGCCAGCGGTTTACTCTACGTTAAGGTGTTCTTCGCAGCGGTTAGTTTGGGTTTCAGCGGTTAAGTACTAGCGGTTAGTACATCTGGTCAGCTAACATAACGCTGTATGGTACGTAAAACCAAATATATATCGTCCGAGGATAGCACCGGTAAATATGTATCCCCGGGTCGTAATCCCAACGAAGGCTAAGATTTGGTTCGTTGGTTCGTGATCGTGATTTGAATCGTGCAGGCTAAGGGAACCCTAAATTTCTACAAATAAAAGCACGTAAACACAAATAAACACGGAAAGCACGAAAAAACACGTAAAATACGGAAATAAAATCCTAAATGTAAAACGGGATCAAATCCTAAATTCCCGAGCTATTCTCGGGAAAGACTAAGTCAACTAGGGAAAACCTAAATCCTAATCACAAATTTTAAATTCCTAAGGGTTTAAAACGTAACTTTAAACTTTTTATATATTTAAAATACTATTTATTACTTTTTATTTATTTAATTTAACTTTAAAACTAATTTAAATTACTTAATTAAAACTAAAAAGGAAATTTAACTAGGAAAAATACAAAAATAATTTTGAAAATTTTAAAATTTCCTAAAAGTAATTTAGAAACTAGGAAATATATTTTTTTGGGTTTTTATATATTTATTATTAATTAAAAACTAATTATTAATTATTATTAATTACTAAAAATACTAAATAAATAGAAAATAAGGTGGAAAAATGAAATTTATTTTTCTAAAATTATAAAATAACTAAAAAGTAATTTTAAAACAGAAAAACTATTTTTTTGGATTTTTGTTTAATTTTTATTAATTAAAAGTAATTAATAAGTACTTAAAAACTAAAATTAAATAAGAAAAATAGCAAAACAACTTAGAAAAATCTGAAAATTTTAGGAAAATTCTAAAATCTAACTAGAAACCTAGGAAAAATAAGTTGCACAAGTTTTGAGTTCTGAATAAGCAGTTGAGTACAATAAGCAGTTGAGAAATAAGCTATCAATAAGCAATTCTTAAGCAAATTACACCAAACTGATACAGTACCTTATACTACCCTAATTAATCACTAAAGAACTTAAAAATCACAGAAAAGCAGTTAAGATAAGCCAAAAAGCACTAAGAACAGTCCTACCCTAAAACAGTCCAAACACCCTACTTAACAGCTTATTTTTAAGCACTTAATAAGCTGGAAACCTAAAACTAATGTGAAACAGCAAAAATAGACCTAGGATAGAGTGCTAAAACCACAAAAGCCCTAATTTTAACCACCTAATTGAACCTTAATTGAGCCTAGGAAATGTTGGAAAAATCTGTTTTTGCTGAACTTGTTTTTATGGGACAGATTGAAAGATCAAATTTACCCTACTTAAGTTGTTTGGAATTGAGCAAATATGGTTAAAACCTAATGTATGCTAGGTGAACTAAACCTAAATGCAATATTACAGCCTAATTACACCTATAACCTCAAGAAATTAGCCCCTAAAGTCACCTAATGAAGGCTGTTCTATGCCCAAATTTTAGACAATGTTGAATTTCTTAATTGCTCACAGGTTTGACCAAGGTGAATTTAAGCAGCCTAAACCTACTCTATGATGATGACTAATGATGTTTAAAACCAAAAATCCTAGACCTAAACACTTTTGCTAAGAATTGAACCCAAAATTTTTGACAGATTAAACTTTTTCTAAACAGATTTTAGCTTAATTTTAAATTTTGACTTATTGTTAGTAAGGATGTAATTTTTTTACTGATTTAGTACTAATATGACCTAAGGAACCTACAGAACCCACTAGCACAGTACCCTATCAACTTAATCTCAGAAATAAGCTTAAAACCAAACACTCCTTTAAATTCCTGTTTCACCAAGATATTAAGCTATAGACTTAGGAACCTAAACCCACTTATCCAGAACTACTTATCAGCTTATAAGAAACCTAAATGACTACTGAGATGCAAGGTTTAAATGCTAAAACTAAAATATGCAATGTACTCTAGCTATGGCAGATTGTAAACACTAACACAAACAACAACTTACAACTACTAATTATTTCTAACAAATAAGCTAAATAGAACTGAAATTAAGCTAAATACTAGTTACTAATAAGCTAAAACAGAATAATAAAAGAAGACTTACTTGTAGATGTGCTGCTAAAGGAAAATACACAAGGAAATGTAAAGAAATAAGCTCACTTTAGCTATGGCACAGCTAGATGAACTTATTCAGAGGTATATGAAGCTTATTGGAGCTTTTCACCTCAACTGAATTGCTACTTCTTT
>LBNU01037141.1:0-11373 GCA_014162995.1 Artemisia annua | reverse complement strand
AAAAAAAAAAAAAAAAAAAAAAAAAAAAAAAAAAAAAAAACCTACGTGAAAAGAGCAAAAGAAGGAAAAAAAAGAAAAAAATAGTAACAAAAAAAGGCATAAAAAAGAAGAAAAAAAGGGGGAAAAAAACATGGACTTATGTTTCCTATTTAATCTTAGGTTAATCCCACCATTAGATCAAACTAGATGAATGATGGGAATTTGTCCCTTGGTATGCACCAAAATAAGGGTATGCAATTGAATTTTCCTTTTAGAGAGTTTAGTATAGATGAAACGATATATCAAAAAGTGAGAACGAGTTTTGTCTAATAAAGTAATTGAATTTCAAAAATTCTTGATTGAGCATATAATCAATATGTTGGGAAATTTGTTTCAAAATGAACGAAATGATATAATCAACCTTTGAAACAAGATATAAGAATAAATGTTTTCTATTTTCCTTTCTTCAAGATGTCTAACTTTAATATTATGAGTGTTAGTTATAATTAAGTTTCATAATTCTATAGAATAATGAAATTACTTGGTCCTTTGACAAAAAGTGAGAACCTAAAACATTACACTATAAGTTCGGTTATAAACTTGATAGGCCTTAAGCCCATTTATTTAAATATATATCGAATTTGAAATTGCTCAATATAGAAATCGTATTTTGTAGTTTACTTAACATACTTGCCTCCATGAATATTATGTCCATGATACGCTTATACATTAATCACTTTTCTAATTTAAAATGATGCTAGTTACATACTAATACTACTAATCTTGATGCTGCGGATGCTATTGGTACTTCGTCTAATGATAATAACAAGGATGTGGATGCGGGGAGTTCCATGGAAGCCAATGCGGAGGAGTCTTATAAGACCGGTAGTACAATTGAAGTTAATAAGGATGGGTCTAATAAGACTGGTAATACAATGGAAGTTAATGAGGAAGAGGCTAGTAAGGGTTCTACGCCTCTTGTTGAGAAAATTGGTAAGCTTGAAAAGCTTCTTATTGATGGTGTAGCAACTCTTGTGGATGATGATGGTCATCCTATCCCGTCGACCTCTGCCACTAAGAGGGGAAACCCATTTTCAAAGGTGGGAAAAATTGTGGTGTCTGATTCTGAAGACGAGGTTGCCAACCCATTTGATGAGTCTGCTAATCTTTTTGGTGGGGGGCAAGAGTTTGAACAAGATTATGATGACTATGATGATTATGCGAACCAGGTGTATGATCTTCCCGGTAATTTGGATGCTTTTAATGCCATGTATGGTACCAAGCTTCAAGGCCTTAGGAAGTAATTTATTTCCGTTGTTCTTATGTTAGCATTTGAGAAGTGGTTTGATTTCTAGTTTTAGAAATTAGGAAGTATCTTGTTATGTAAGCTTTTAGCCTATGTAACGGGCTGAGATATGGGACTTCACCCATATCCATTGTACTTAAAAGTTTTTTGGCTAATATATTTACCAGGGTGCAGGATTACTCCCCTTTACCAAAAAAAACATAACAGTTGTGTAACGGAAAAAAAAAAAAAAAAACACACCTTGTATTTGCTTTTATGAGATCTAGCCGTTTGTAAAATTTCACGAAAAATCAACTAATCTGAGCGTTGTGTAACGGTTATCAAACCAAAATCTCTCTCCCTATATAAAATGATTTTTTTTTCTATGTTGGATATACGTATCTTGTATTGAAATATTTATTCGTGAGTGTCAGTCTTTCCATTTCCTATGGTTGATGCATTTCTTTTTTCGACCTTTACTATTTTACTCCAAGTAAGATATGGATGCATAAATATTGCAATGTAAAATGTCATTTATTCTCGGCTCAGAAAGTCTCTAGAAATTGGTCATTCCAAAATTTTTGGTTACCCTATTTCCTCGCTGCACCTTTAAACTTAAGTTGTACTTCATGAGTTCATTCTCTAGGCTAAGTAAGCAACTTTAGATGTATCATGTATGGTCCTACTCAAAGTAAACTGTAACTCTATAAGAAGGTTAAAATCACTTGTATGTGTTTTCAAGGTGGAACTCTAAAAAAAATTGGTTTCTTTAGTATACGAGTTATGTAAATGTTAGCATGAATATAATCATGGGGCTTGTGGTCTAGTGGTAAAGGCTTAAGTAGTTAAGCGAGCCAAAGTGAGAGTAGTACCGGTTTGGGTGACCGACCGGGAAGTCCTCACTTGGGAACCACAAGCTCTAATGATATCAGGCGAATCGGGAATAGGAGTGGGGTTATCCCTTAAGGAGAGGCTCGCGGTTGGTATCTCTGCCCGAGGATGCGACACTAATTCGAGCCAACAACTAACAACTAACATCTAACAACTAACCCGCCGTTAAAAAAAAAAAAAAATGTTAGCATGAATATAAGCTTTAACAACTTTTGATTAGCTATTTTTTTTAATTCAATTGTGGTAAAAAAAATAAAGATATCCTTTCTTAAGTAGGCTTTGTTAACCCAAATCCAACCTAACTTTTAGCCCAATAATACTAAACCAAGCTCTTTATTCGAAAGCGCCAAACCTACACAAAAATATGTACGAGATTAGTCTTTTTATTCATCTTGGTCACCTTTAATCTCTTAAAATCTATACAATGACAAGTCTGTTAAGACTTGAAATTGTCACTTGCTAAAAGTACTTATGTTCAAGATTTAAAGACTTTACTGCAACATATTTATATAGTCAGGGACGGAACCAGAGGGTTCCCCCGGGTGCCCGGGACCCCTATGAATTTTTTTTCGATATAATGCTAATTTTTGAAAAAAAACATTAATTTTTTCTAAATACATTTTAAAATGCACCCGATCTAGCAAAATGTGTTTCTATATTACGGTTTCAAAAAATTTGTGCATCCGATTATATTTAGTCCTGATTCCGTCTCAGCATATAATCATAGAGCCGACTGCCGTTGTAATATAGCCGACTGCCGTTGTTGTGTAACGGTTGAAAAAAAATCAAAAGTTTGTGGTCACCATTCATTTTCATTACTGGAGGTTTAAATTTTGATTAAAAATTCTATAAAATGACTGTCGTGAATATTCAGTTGCAAGGAAAGTTGGGTGTTAAGAATTCGAAGTAATATTTATTATGAATCATTTATTTAAGTCGAGTAATAATATTTTTCTTATGAAAACTAGACGAGTGTTCGCGCAAAGCGATGGTGTATAACGGCAAATAATTATACTTGCGAAATTGTGATTTTGGTTTGACCCTTGATGCAAAACTTATGAGTTCAATTTGTACGAGGAAATGTTCATGTGCTAGAAGCCAAAAATGATAAAAGCTTAAGGATTAAATAATACTTAAAATATTAATTTAGTTGTAGATGATGTACAATTTTTAATCACGGTTATAATAGTCTACTAACAGTACTTAAATTTTAAGCATTTTAAGTTTAAAACATGCATATGCATGCATTATAAGCAAGGCCGACCCGTGATTTTAAATGGCCCGTGCGGTTTATATACTGAAATTATTTGTAGAAAGCTCACTTTCCAAATTTAAAATTATATATACATACTGTATCCAGTTTAAGTAGCCATTTTTATTTTAAAATTGAATTAATGAACTCATATATTCCATAATTATATACTTTGTGTCATTTTATAAATGGTAAGGGGGTGTTTCTTTTTATTTGTTAGCTAAGAGAAGTATGGGTCCCATATGGGACCCACTTCTATTTAAGCCACTTAATGGGGAGAGTCTCATATATTTTGGCTTGTGGATCTAGACCAACTAACAAAAATTGTGGGTCTCATTTAAAAATCTAATACTATTAAATTGATAGGTCCCACTATCTCTCCCCATTAAGTAAAAAAGAAACACCCCCTAAGTGATGTTAACTATGGAATGTTTTGTGTTTATTAAATGTTAATTTTTCAATTATGGAATACTTAAACAAAGCCCATAGGGTTGTGTTTAGCAAATCCCAATTAAATATGGAGGACAAAGGTTGTATTTTTTTTCCTGAGATTATAAGTGTATAAATTCATGAAATGATTAGAAAACGAAATTATGGCTATGTTTGGCGACAGGTAGCAGTAAGCAGTAGCAGTAAGCAGTAAGCTGTAGCAGTAAGCAGTAGCAGTAAGCATTAGTTGCTTGTTTAAAAAACGTGTTTGGTAACGTAGCTGTAGTTGTAATTATAAAATGTTAAATTACGTAAAAGGGCATATACTTATGAATGAATGTTATTTTTTAAGGGTAAATTGGTAATATTAAAAGGAAAACGCTAGCGGTATATTGGAAAGCTTCTTTAAGAAGCATTAAGATTGCAAGCTTTTGAGGTGTTGTTAAACGCTAGCAGCAGTGTTGCCAAACAAGCGTTAAGACTGGAACGCTTGTCGCTTGTCGCTCTTAAACGCTTCCAAAAAGGTGTTGCCAAACATGACCTATATATTGAAAAATGAATGATATGTTGGTGGCTTCCTGCTCACAGAAAAAAGAAAACTGATTTTAACTGATTTTGGGCTTTTAATGGGATGCAATTCATTTTATACAGTTTGACAGAAATATAAGGTCCCTCTAGGATGCAGTTGCCTATTCTGGACAAGCCCAAATCCGGCCCTGATTATAAGCGGTAGAAATTAGTGTGAACAACAATGCAAATCAGAAGAATGATAAAATCTCACGGTGCGGTTGCATTACAAGGCGAAAAACACAACTAATGACGTGAAAAAAAAACCAAACAAACCAAAAATCCATCAAGAAGGTAACTAACGAATCTAACTATTTTATAATGGAGGAAGGTCTACTATTAATAGAAATACTTAAAATTAAGCAATACAACTTCTAAAGCTATAAGTACAACAACCAATCATTTGGTTCTTTTTATTCTTGCTCGAGCAGGATGATGAAAAATTATCATGTCCGGTTCCTCGGGGGGATGGATCTATAACAATTCACCTATCCCAATAACAAAAGAACCCGACTTGAATGATTCTGTATTAAGGGCTAAATTGGCTAAGGGTATGGGTCATAATTATTACGGGGAGCCAGCATGGCCCAACAATCTTTTATATATTTTTCCGGTAGTAATTCTAGGTACTATTGCATGTAACGTAGGCTTAGCGGTTTTAGAACCATCAATGATTGGTGAACCGGCAGAAACATTTGCAACTCCTTTGGAAATATTACATGAATGGTATTTCTTTCCGGTATTTCAAATACTTATAGAAAGTCCTCTCATATTTAATTCTAACATACAATTAATACTAACATTAAATATAATAAATAAAACATTATGTACATTAAATACAATTAATTAACAGGTCAATAAATACAATCAATACACTTATTAAAACACCCCTTACATAAGAAATACAAATTATCAAGCATATTGTACAACCAACTTAAACACAATTCCTGCATTAAATGTCACTAATACAAATAATAAAGCACATTATACAAATATTCAAGCCCGAACGGGCAACGGGCCAAATGGGCTCGAGCCCGAAAGGACACGAGGTAAACGAAAATTTTGATATCCGTAAATTTATTGTTAAAATGAACATAATAGACTAAAATACATGATTCACCAGAAAATTTTTTCAGGGTACCCGCCGCCGCAACGCGCGGGTACCCTGCTATTATATATCAATGCATAATCCTCACTGGCTATCTTTGCAAAAAAATAAGTACTTAACTGTTAGGTACTGTTAGTAGTTACTACTTTAATCACAACAATGCATGTTTTCCTCATGGTTAATTACATAAGATAGTAATAAACTTTCAGAATTTTCTAATGTTAGGTAATAACTCTTACAAAAACTAATATACCAACAAAAAACTTATTAAACCGTTAATGTTTATGCAATATAATGCTACTTTTACAACTAATTAAAACACATTTCTAACATTATGCAATTACAAGTTCTTAGTTTAAATACAACTAATTAAACCATGTTTTAACATTAAAATACAATCTTAAATAGAAATACTTAAAATCAACATTACAAATTCTTAAGCTAAAAATATAAAATTAAACACATTTACTAACCATAATAAACTGGTTAATACAAATTCTTAGTAAAAGTACAAACTAAATAAAACATTATTACATTAAATACCAATTAATTAACAGGTCAATAAATACAATCAATACACTTATAAACAACCCATTACATAAAAATACAAATTATTAAGCATATTGTACAACCAACTAAACACAAATTCTTGCATTAAATGTCACAAATACAATAATAGACGCATATTGTTAGACCCGTTTCCTGGGTGTTGGGACCCCACACCTATGATGAAAGTGGGGACTAAAGGTCATTGTGATTGGTCAGTCAACTAATTTGCATTTTTAGTCAAAATTTAATAGTCAATGTATACTAATGTAGTTATATAAATGTGTTGCATAACTAAAGGGGCCTGCAGGTTGCAATATTAAACATGTTGAGATAAAGCTGCTTGTGACTAAAATGAAGGAATGAAGACTTGAGGGGCTTAAATTGCCAAGGACCAAAGATACTACCGTAACTAATTATATCTAGGGAAACTAGACATTTCCTCCATTATTAGATATTGAGTCCCGTTAAAAAATCTTTAAGAGAGAAGAAAAAAGAAGAGAAAAGAAAAAAAAGGATGGATGGTGAAGTTTAGGAGGAGATGAAGAGCTAATGCCATATTTATCCCTAGCAATAGTTTCCCAAGTAAGTATTCTTCATATCTTAATGATTAATGAGTTAGGGTTGATGATTGAAATGGGTTTCACATTGATCAAAGTTGATTCATATGAATGATGTAGAAAAGATGATGAGTAAATTTCAGGGTTATGTAACCCTTGATTTCATGATATTGTGTTTTAATGGTTTTGTTAATAAGGATGAGAGGATGAATGATGATAAGGATGAGATGTTGATGATGATGTTATTGATAGCCTTAGCTTGGACTTAAGGTAAGTAAACGGTATAATGTAAATTATAAAGATTCTATACAATTAGTGTGTCACTGTGGCTTTATGGTTGGTTAAATTATGGGTGTGCCCTAGCATAATGGTAGTCATGTGTAAGAGCTTATAAGGTTACGTGGATGTGTTAGATGAAGTGAACTAAAGGAAAATGGAAGACCAAGGCTTAAAGAGCGTGTTAAGGTTATGTGTTCATGGATCGTAATGTGGTTAATATAAGTTAATTACGTAATATGGGATTATTTAGGTTGTGTTATATTGTTGTAATGTGGTTGAATGAAGTTATATTGTTAAGTTATACGTTTTCTTACTAAGCATTCGTCTTACGGTTTAATGTTTCAATGTTTGTAGGCTAGGTATTAAGTGATGGCTCCGGATAAGGATTTAGTTGGATATGCGAAGTGGAAAGGATGGTAAGATAGTAGAGCTGGTAGGATACCGAGCTCAAGTGTATAAGTTTGTACCCCGTGGTCAAGTAATGTTTGTAATGAGTAGTCAGTGCTAAGTTGTGTGTTAAGTGTTGTGTACGAATTGAAAGTCTTTTGGTGTGTCAAGCATTGTTTTAAGTTTTGTAAATGAAAGCTATAGGGGCTTTGGTTTAGTGTAAAAGTACCCATTTGGTGATAAACGGGTCAAGTACTTATGAAACAGCTTTAATTGTTAAGTTAATTATTTTGGTTAAGTTTGAAGCGTTATGGTGTCGTATGGACTTATGGCATGTAATGAGTCATAATGGGTTTATTGCATAACATGTGAAAAAATTATACCAATCTGGTTTTGAGATTGTGCATCTTGGGTCCTGGTCTGGTGCTCTGATTTTTGTCATCTTGGTTATGATTTGTTCATCCTGGTTAGATTCTATTCATCTTGGTTATTGAATGTGGGTGGTTTTGGCAGATTTTCGGTAATCTTCGAAAACATTCTTTTTAATTCGTAAGTCATTACGGGTCGGCACCCGGGTGTTTCGAAGGTAATTGATCTAGTTTCATTAAATAGTCTGCAAGTCCTGAAATGTGTATAGATTTTTGTCAGTTTTCCATAGAGTAACAGCATGTCCATAAAAGTCAAGCGTTTCCGCGTTATCAAAGTTTATTTTTTGTCTAAGCGGGCACGGGGTGTTACAAATTGGTATCAGAGCTTCGGTTAAGTGATTAGGTTTTCTTTAGGTTGCTAGTCTTAAACCACTCTAAAACGTTGAAACGTAAGTATAAAAAAGCGTGTAAGATTAATGTTTAAGTTAGAAGGAGGAATGGTGATGCGTTATGTGAATTCAAGTTAGTAAGTATAATGAATGGTTTTAAAAGTTTTAATGTGTAGGGTGAATGTAAGTCCGTGGAGGAACTTGTATTGTTTACAATGATTTTGTTAGGCCGTGCACCTTGGTTGGTGCCGGTGATTATATTGTGATTATACGAATGTATGTTGGTAATGGTAATGGAATAAGAGTAGGAAGATAAGTGGTATTAAGATGGGCCCTAGGCGAAGTAAAATTAAGTATGACGCTTTAAGCTGTGGATGCGTAATGATATTAAGCATACTAAGGTATAGCGTGAAAAGACAAGGAGAAACTAAGCGAACTAACGTATTAAGTTTATTGACACAAGGTTAAAGGATAAGTTAGGAAATGAGGTTAAAGATGATAAACGTGTAATGATGCATGGTAACGTAAGGAATTTAAGACCACATATGGTCTCATTATATTTAGGGACTAACGATTAGTGTTAATGTGGTATAGACACTTAGTATCAAGCGTTAAATCCAATTCTTACTTGTCTTTTATTACCACAATTACATAACATCTTAATCATTATTACACATCATTGCACATACGTACACTTCATATACCTTAGTTACATTAACCCGTCTCTATACCCAAAACATTAACACTAATCGTTAGGTCACTAATTAATGAGACCATATGTTGGTCATATAATTCCTTACGTACCATGCCATCATACACGTTATCATCTCTTAACCTCATTCCGTAACCTTATCTTTAACCCTTGTGTCAATAAACACTTATCGTTAGTTCGTTAGTTTATCTTGTCTTTTCACGCCTATACCTTAGTTATGCTTTAATTATCATTACGAATCACACTTAAAGCGTCATTACTTAATTTACTTGCAGCCATCTATTAATAATTATCATTCCTACTCTTTATTCCATTACCATTACTTCTAACATACATTCGTATAATCTACAATTATAATCACCGGCACCAACCAAGGTCACGGCTAACAAACAATCATTTAAACAATACAAGTCTCCACGGACGTTTACATCACCTATCACAATTAAAACTTAAAAACACTTCATTATACTTACTAACTTGAATTCCATAACGCATCAACATCCATCCTTCTACTTAAACATTAATCTTCACGCTTTTTTATAACCTTACGTTTCAAACGCTTTTACGAGTGGTTTTAAGACTAGGCAACCTATAAGAAAACCTATTCACTAAACCGAGCTCTGATACCAATTTGTAACACCCCCGTGCCGCTTTAGACAAAAATAAAATTATACGCGGAAAACGCTGACTTTTATGGACATGCTGTTAAACTCTATGGAAAACTGACAAAAATCGATACACATTCAGGACTTGAGACTATATTTAAATGAAAACGTAGATCAATTACCTTCGAACAAGCCGGGTGAAGCGACCGTAATGATTACGAATTAAAAGATATGATTTTCAAAGATTACCGAAAATCTGCCAACCATCATTCATAACCAGATGAAAAATCAATAACCAAAGATGAACAAATCAACCAAGAAATGAAAAAAATCAAGATGCAGACAGACCAAGATGCCAAAATCTCAAAACCAAGATGTATATTTCAATGGTTATGCATAACCAATTATGAACTCATTACATGCCATAGTCACAATACGACTACCTAAAAACGCTTCAAACTTAACCAAATAATTACTTTACATATAAAGCTGTTCATAAGTACTTGACCGTTATCACCCAAAATGGGTATTTTACACTTAAAACCAAAACGCCTATAGCTTTCATTACAAACACTAAACATGCTTTGACACACCAAAAAGACTTCAATTCGTTACAACAACATTAACACACCAACTTAAGCACTTGACTCGTCATTACAAAACATTACTTGACTCACGGGGGTACAAACTTATACACTGAGCATCGTATCCTACCTTAGCTCTACCTATCTTACCATATCCTTCTACACTTCGCATATCCAACATAAATCCTTATCCGAGCATCACATTAATACCTTAGCCTACAAAACATTGAAAAATTAAACCGTAAGCACGAATGCTTAGTAAGTAACGGGTATAACCTAACATTATACTCATCAACACCATTCACAATACAACCATTAATCAACAACATTAAACATGAAACATACCTAACCTTTAAGCCTTGGGTCTTCCTTTTCCTTAGTCACTCCATCTAAACACATCCACTAACCTTATAATCTTACACATGACTACCATTAGCTAAACAGCCATACTAACCACATAAGCACATGACACAATAATGATGAATGATTAATAACTACATTAATACGGTTACTTACCTTAAGTCCAAGCTAAGGCTATCAAAACTCAATCATCAACATCTTCATCCTTTACAACAAATCAATCCTCTCATCCTTATTAACCAAAAACCTATTAACACAATATCATGAAAATCAAGGGTTTACATAACCCATGAATTACTCATCAATCTTTTCTACATCTCATATGAATCATACTTGATCAATTGATGAAACCCATTCCAATCATCAACCGCTTTAACCTCATTAATCATTAAGATATGAAGAATTACTTACTTGGGAAACTATTGCTAGGGATATTTGGCATTAGCTCTTCATCTTCTTCCCTCCTAACCACCATGCCATCCTTTTCCCTCCCTTTTTCTCTCCTAAAGAAACGGACCTCCAATATCTAATAATGGAGGAAATGTCTAGAATTTCTAGATATAATTTAAGTAGGTAGTATCTTTGGCCTTTGGCAATTTAAGCCCCTCAAAGTCTCATTCCTTTCTATTTTTAGTCACAAGCAGCTTTATCGTCATGTTTTAATACTGGCAACCTAGGCCCCTTTAGTGATGCAACACATTTAAATAACACATTAGTCCATACATTGACTTAATAATTTGACTAAAATGCAACTTAGTTGACTGACCAATAAACGAACTGACCGTTTAGTCCACTTTCATCATTAGGGTGGGGTCCCAACACCCAGGAAACGGGTCTAACATATGCCTATTATTTGTATTTGTGACATTATGCAGATTGTGTTTTAAGTTGGTTGTACTAGCTATAATTTGTATTTATGTAATGGTGTTAATAAGTGTATTGATTGTATTATTGACCTGTTAATTAATGTATTTAATGACATTAATGTTATTTAGTTGTACTTTTAGCTTAAGATGTTGTTATTGAACCAGTTATGTGTAAGTAAAATGTGTTTTATTAGTTATATTTTTAG
>LBNU01037137.1:0-19309 GCA_014162995.1 Artemisia annua | reverse complement strand
TAGTTGACTAGCATCTAATTCCGCCCACTCCTTCAAACCCGAGATTTTTACTTGCTTTCCTAAAAATAATAAAATACAAAAAGAATCTTCCCTCACCACTAGACCTATTAGAGTAGTTTTTCAATCCTAACGACACTATTCCCGCAGAGAACGATCAATCCCCCGGTACTTGCCACTACACTATACTACATCGGTCAAGTACACTGCCTGGTGGGGATTGCAAGCTTCTCAAGATCCCTTGTGAGGTAAAACCCTAGTGCGTGGTCGCAATCCCGCGCATCATTGCTATTTTTGTATACTTATTGAATAACAGTCAAATTGTACCTTTTGGCATCTTGCAATGTTGAGTATTAGACTAAAAGAAAAAGGTATGTCACGTGTTGGTTAGCGAGCAAAGCAAAACGGCGAGCAAAACGAAATGCTCTTTGTGTCGATTTTCGTAAGACCATGTAATAGTGTCGGGAATTGAAATCTCATTTGGAATTTGATTTTTTTGGTAATTGATTTACAATTTTGTCTGTTTAGCCATATACTCTATAACAACAATATTATTATTTATTCCAAAATCCAAAGTGACACAATTCAAAAATGACTCCCTCTAGTTTGTGGCATTTTTAAAATCCAGCCGTTTGTTTGGAATAGCATATTCACATTTTGGACTACCACTAAAACAAACACCACAATAAACAAATGTCTCAAAATTCCACAACAAAAATTATAGAAACAAAGACAAGACTTTAACCTATTTCACAATTTCACCTTTGTCACTTTTGATGTCCATTAATTCCAAATATCTCATATTATTTCCTATCATTTTCATCATAAAGATCCACCAATTGATAAATCATAAGATATGGATAAGAATATAAGATATTCATAAGTAGAAAAAATACTCAAAAAAAGTTATCTCATGAATGAAAAAAATGGAAAAAAGAAAGAAACGATATTCATAACCTTTCTTTACCTAGGAAAAAAAATATACAAGAAGGTAATGAATCCAAGTCAATCTACCAATACCATGTAATATTGTAATGATTCTGTTACAATATTGTTGGTCAAATTATAATATGTTGCACTCTTTTCAGACCAATGAATATAAAGTGTGTGCATTGTACAAAGGGGACAAAACACATTTGATGAAAGTAAACATATTGATCGAAATATTACACCTAATACAACAATTTGCCATTGTTATTAACACCCAACATTTGGAAGTCCCTAGTGATAGCCGGCACACTTTTGTAACCTTCATTTTCATATATACACCAATCGAACGTTGTTCAACAAATCTTTCTTCTTTGCGGTTTCCATTTTCCTCTCGAAAAACCCACGAAAACGAGACCGATACAAGTATCTTAGTAGTCGAAANAAAGTGACACAATTCAAAAATGACTCCCTCTAGTTTGTGGCATTTTTAAAATCCAGCCGTTTGTTTGGAATAGCATATTCACATTTTGGACTACCACTAAAACAAACACCACAATAAACAAATGTCTCAAAATTCCACAACAAAAATTATAGAAACAAAGACAAGACTTTAACCTATTTCACAATTTCACCTTTGTCACTTTTGATGTCCATTAATTCCAAATATCTCATATTATTTCCTATCATTTTCATCATAAAGATCCACCAATTGATAAATCATAAGATATGGATAAGAATATAAGATATTCATAAGTAGAAAAAATACTCAAAAAAAGTTATCTCATGAATGAAAAAAATGGAAAAAAGAAAGAAACGATATTCATAACCTTTCTTTACCTAGGAAAAAAAATATACAAGAAGGTAATGAATCCAAGTCAATCTACCAATACCATGTAATATTGTAATGATTCTGTTACAATATTGTTGGTCAAATTATAATATGTTGCACTCTTTTCAGACCAATGAATATAAAGTGTGTGCATTGTACAAAGGGGACAAAACACATTTGATGAAAGTAAACATATTGATCGAAATATTACACCTAATACAACAATTTGCCATTGTTATTAACACCCAACATTTGGAAGTCCCTAATGATAGCCGGCACACTTTTGTAACCTTCATTTTCATATATACACCAATCGAACGTTGTTCAACAAATCTTTCTTCTTTGCGGTTTCCATTTTCCTCTCGAAAAACCCACGAAAACGAGACCGATACAAGTATCTTAGTAGTCGAAAGATCATGGACAGGTTGATAAGTTTAGAGCCATCTAGTGTGGTTGCAATACGCATAGAACAAGGCCAAAAATGTTATGGTCAAGTCACGTTAAGAAATGTCATGTACACAATGCCTGTAGCTTTTCGTTTGCAACCGATGAACAAGGCTCGTTACACCATTCGTCCTCAATCCGGGATCATATCTCCTTTAACGACAGTTGTCGTTGAGATCATTTATGAGGTTTCTCAAAGTTCTAGTCTCCCGGGGTCGTTTCCTTATTGTGACGACTCATTTTTGTTACATAGTATGGTTGTCCCAGGGGCCGCGGTTAAAAATCCCTCGTCTACTCATGACTCGATCCCTATTGATTGGTTTACTACTCGAAAAAAGCAAGTGTTTGTTGATAGTGGTATTAGAGTCATTTTTGTTGGCTCAATGGTGATAACTAGGCTTGTAAAAAACGGGTCTATGGATGAAATAAGGGACGTGTTAGAAAAAAGTGATCCTACTTGGAAAGCGGTCGACTCAGTTAACTCTGAAGGTCATACGTTACTCCACTTGGCGATTTCACAAAGCCGACCTGACCTAGTTCAAGTACTACTCGATTTTGAGCCAGATGTTGAGGCTCGAAGTAGGTCAGGAACGACACCACTTGAGGATGCAGCAGCTTCAGGTGAAAATTTGATTGTTGAGCTATTACTAGCTCATAGAGCTAGTACCGAGAGATCAGAATCATCCACATATGGCCCACTTCACCTCGCTGCTGGTGGGGGCCATGTGGATGTTCTAAAGCTCCTTTTACTAAAAGGAGCTAATGTGAATGCTCTTACAAAAGATGGTAACACCGCTTTACATCTAGCGGTGGAGGAACGGAGACGTGATTGTGCTCGATTACTATTATCCGGTGGAGCCAACCCTGATATTGGAAATGTGGCCGATAACGAGACCCCGTTGCATATAGCTTCGGCTCTTGGAGATGACAATATGGTCAAATTCTTACTACTTAAAGGAGCTAATAAAGACATCCAAAACCGATCAGGAAAAACGGCTTATGAAGTGGCAGTTGAGCACGGTCACACAAGACTATTTGACTCACTTAGGCTCGGTGACCGGTTATGTACAGCTTCAAGGAAAGGTGAAGTGAGAACCATAAACCGGGTTCTTGAAAGTGGAGCTACCATCAATGGTATTGATCAGCATGGATGGACAGCTTTACATCGAGCATCTTTCAAGGGCTACACTGATGTGGTTCGGGTCTTGATTGAAAAGGGTGTTAACATTGATGCAAGGGATGAGGAAGGATACACGGCTATGCATTGTGCGGTTGAGTCTGGAAATGCTGATGTGCTTGAATTGCTAGTGAAAAAAGGGGCAGATGTAAAAGTCAGAACCAACAAAGGTGTAACCGCGATGCAAATTGCTGATTCACTAAACTATGCAGGAATTACGCGAATACTAATCAATGGAGGTGCAAATAAGGATGAAATTAAGAATGTTAGTAAAAATTCATTGGTGTTTGAGAATAAAATCGGTAGGAAGGGATCTCATAAGGGTATCGGTTCTATAAAAAAGAAGACTACACGAGCACAAGCACTTCGTGGCAGTTTTGAACGATCTGCTTCACCGTTGGCTATGGTTTAGTTAACCCAAAATTACTTATAGTCATGTAGTTTTGATAATTATTGGCTGTAGTATAGTATTTGTCCTAAAATTCTGTAGGGTTATTGTAAGATTCCTACTTAACCAAGATAAGATTATAGTATTTGACGTACTCTTGCTTGTTATGTGCAAAACCGGAATTATTAATGTATACTTATGGCTAAGTATCCGTTTCTTGTTTTTAACATCAAATATAGGTTCTTGTTTAAATCAAAAACTGCATTAACCAGACACATTAGTTAAAAAAACATAGCATACTTGAAACCTAATGCGGAGGTGTTTGGGATCCTTTATTAATAGTGCATATCCGCTCAGGGTTTTGATAGAGGAGATAAGCAATTTTGGGAGAGCGGTTAAGATCAATACTGCTAATCTGATTATTTGTGAATAAAATAAGGGGCTTTGAATAAGCAACTTAATACTGTTAAGCTTAGTTTAAAAACACAAAAAGCAGAAAAACTGCTACTTTTACTAAAAGAAATCCTAACCTGTCACTATAATTTCCTTTAAGATTTACATACACTATACGTGCATCTTATTCTGATATAATATCTGTAGGTTCTAAAATCAGAAATGTCATACGTTAAGCAAAAAATAAAAGTTTTACAATCAGACAGATGTATAACAATAACATTAAAACTTAGATTAGGGAAGTTATTCTTAAATTTGTTTGATACACATGGTTTAATTTCTAAGCATATTTAAGAATATGGACAAGAACCAGAATTTGTAAACCACAAGACAAATAGTGGACCGATACTGATGAAATTTATATACGCATATGCAACTAGTACAATCTTACAAAGCTCAACCGATTTCAGAGTCCAACAAACCATTTTCTTCAGATTCAACCTATAAATACAACCCACATTCACCTTTAATCTCAATTGTCTAAAACACTCTCAAGTAAACTATTCAAACCATCTTTTTAGCCTTAAAACATGGGTGTCGTGACATATACGGATGAACACGCGTCCTCAGTCCCTCCTGCAAGAATTTTCAAGGCCTCAATTATGGACTCGCACAATTTGATGCCAAAAATCTTGCCAGATGCTATTAAAAGTATTGAGTTCATTAAAGGAGATGGTGGCGCTGGAAGCATTAAGCAAATCAACTTCGCTGGAGGTAAACTTTATATTTAATGTGCTAACTGCTAAATCAAATGCTAGCAATGTTAGTGGAGGTAAACAAGCTGTAACTTTTTTCAAGTAATGGGTCAAAACGGGCTGGGTTGACCCGGAACTTTTTTTCGTCCAAAATTTGTAACTTTCTTTATAAATAGCTAGTGTGTTTGATGAGCCAAATGATATTATTTCAAAAATGGTAAAAAGATCGCTAGACTATTCGTGACACATTTGACCCGTTTACCTTTTGCGCCTTTTAACACGTTTGACCCGTAAAGAAAACGGGTCAAATGGGCTAAGAGTCGTCCAAATAGATGAACTGAACCACCTCTGATTCTGATGTTCACTTGTTTCAATATAACTCTTGTATGCAGGTTCCGTGAAACACCAAATAGATGAACTAGATGAAAAGACATTCACATACAAGTATACTTTAATCGAAGGGATGGGCATATCAGATAAGATTGAGAAGGTCTCGTATGATATTAAATTCGAGGGTTCGGCTGATGGGGGGACCATCTCAAAGATGACCACAACCATTTACACACATGGTGACATTGAGATCAAGGAAGAAGAACTAAAGGCAGGAAAAGAAAAGGTTTTAGGCCTTTACAAGGTTGTGGAAGCCTACCTCCTCAAAAACCCTGATGCATATGCTTAAAGATTATCGTTTAAACATTCTGTTGTAGCCATGCTTGGCATATTTAAGATTCTGAGTGTTTTCTTTACATAAAGATATCATATCATCAATAAATTTTGAACTTGTTTTAATGAAATAATAACTAATGGCTTAGTATATGTTCATTGTGCTAAATGTTAGCAGCAAAGTTATTATGTAAACTCTAATCACTCGATTACGAGTGATATGAGAAATGGGTTAATCACTCGACTATTCGACCTTTGAACTAGTTTTCATGGTTTAGTCTCTTGACTTTTTTGGGGGGCTAATTTTTTGCAAATTTTATGCTTATTCCAAAAGTTATATACAATCGTATACAAACGCCTCCTGATAAAAGAAGTGACCAATTTTCAAGTACTAGTCTACAAAAAAAAAAAAAAAAAAAAAAAAAAAAAAAAAAAAAAGACTGCTTATTTCCAAAAGCTGTTCAACATCCAAACATTATTCAAACAATAGTCGGTTTTTCAGCCTACAATTAAGTTGTACAGATATTGATCTGCTTGGTATATTATACCGAACAATTCGATAATGATGTTGATACTTCTTCTCAAGCTCTTGTTTTTGCTTCTTAAGCTTTTCCTCCTCGAGCAATATTTCGTTCAAGAGCTCAGCAATTTTCCTATGTTCCTCCTCTATTATACGGAAGTCGTAGAATCCATCACGCACTAACTTACTAAGAGCGTCCATTTTTATAACTTGAACTTTATATTCCTCACGTTTTTTCTCCATATTGGTCTTTTCGTTCAATGGCCTCATTTCGATAGCCACACCCATGGTTTGATCAGTTGCTTCGGACACCTGAAAAAGATTAGTATCTATCTTGTAACACGTTTTAATTGTAAGAGCATCAGGTTAGAACTTACATAATATGTTTTGTGAAAGTAACAAAGTATAAAATCTTTTTCAGCCTTAAGAGCATCACACTATTATTTAACCAAAGTTTGTGCGACTCGAATTTAGGCTTAAAAAGATTTTTATACTTTGTTACTTTCACTAAACAGAACTTACATAATATGTTAGTGAAACCAAATTTTTGCTCGAGTTTCATAAAATCATAATAAAAAGTTAGAGAGTTCACAACTTAAATGGATACGCGTCGAATCTAGGCTTGAGTTGCAACGAAAACTACTTCCGAGACTCGAAATCTTATATTGATCGATCACTATTTATATGTGTTCTAAAGATCGCTAATGGGGTATACTAAACTCAATAGTAATATGTAATACTAGTATACAAATTCAGAACGACTTGAAACTAAAATAGATACTTGCCTAGAAAACTCGAATGTATATCGTATGCTTCAAGAACGTGATCAGTTTTAGTATTCGTTTAGAATGTTTAGTTTTAAAAATTTTGATATGTGACGGTGATCATATTTACAATGTTTGTTAATGGATGTAATTTATGGCAAGTTTTTGGAATCCTAATTTGCTTGGAAACAAATAAATGGTTATCTTTTGAATAGTTTAATGGTTATCCTAATGTAAAATTTTGTATATTTACATAACTAAACCCTCGTTTGTTCCTAACTTTCAAATTCATCATTAGATACTTAGATCAATAACTTGATACTCCGTAATTAATAAGTGAACCATGCATGTAACTAGATACCGCTAAGCCAAATGTTTGTTGCTAACATGATCATTTTTAACTTTCTAGCACATTGTCGGTCTTGGTTTTGTCTCAGCAAAATGTGTGGATGAGGCGCCGAAGAATGGTGCCATTCCTCTGCAGTAACTACGGCATATCCCAAACTTTTAGACTGTTTGAGATGAGTAAGCTTAAATATATATTAAAATTTGACTACGAGTAAGAGGTAGTTATGNAAAAAAAAAAAAAAAAAAAAAAAAAAAAAAAACCAAAACCACCACACTCAACCATTATGATATGTTGATATTACACTCACGCATCCAAACACCTTCTAATGAAATTATTTTTCCTTTTTTAACGGCAATTAACTATCTCACAAAACATATATACACAACAAATTTATCTCATGTGTTTTGAGCAGTATTTGAACGTGAAGAAAGACTACTTATTCCCAACAAATAGACTCAAGCCATATACACTACATAATGCATGAAAGAATGTACATTTGGTTTGTCTTGATAATCCATCATTCATTCCTATTCTCTCTTTGTATCTAGCACTTCGCTAGTTCTAATATAAGTATGCCGTTAAAAAAGTATATGAAGCCAATTAAACTAGTTTTAATGTTTACTTCCAAATTTTGACAATAATGAATCTACTTTTCGGCCTAAAAGAGAACAAAAACCAAACAAGGTGGTACACTTGACAAACTCTGAAGCGTTTTTCTCTTCATTCTCTACGTCAAGGACATTGTCGAGTTCATTAATCAGTAGATTGCTAGCAGCATCCCATTTTTCACTTTTGCGATTGAAGATCTCAACCATTTCCTCTGTGGTCCGATTTTCCTTCTTCCCGGCCAATGACACCAATGGGATCGTGACTCCCTTCGTCTCACCCTTGGTCAGAGCTTCTTTAGACATCTAGAAAAATCAAAGATCGATTAGTATCATTAGTGATATGTTAAGTTGTATATTCTCGTAAGACATGTAAAATCAACTGATACACCTTGTGTCTAAGTATCCATGTAACATGTTATTCACAATCTCATAAAACATTGTCATGAGCAGTATCTTTTATATAATAAAACAAAACCCTTATTGGGAATTTTTCATTTTAAAAAAATTGGAACCATACCTTATTTAGTAATAATTTTATTTAAAAAAAAAGATTATTTTCTTATTAAGTAACATTTTATATTTATCCATAACACAAGTAGAATAGAAGATAAATACAAAAAATATATATAAGATATTTTAAAAAAAAAGATTATTTTAACATTTTATATTTATCCACAACACAAGTAGAAAATAAATACAAAAAATATAGATAAGATGCAATTAACAATAGGATTAAAATTTTTAAATAATTATTTCAAAAAATTAAAAAACAACCCGCGCGTGCGCGGGCATTATAACTAGTATATCAGAAAACCAAATAAAAATATCCTACATATCTTTTATCTCAAGTTGAATAACAAATCTACGGGCTTGTTTGTTAAAAATTTTTATTAAGTCATGTTTAATTAATAGATGACTTAATGCATACAATCGCAGTTTTATTACTTAATATTTTCAGTCATCTTTCTCTATTAAGTTACAAACAAACAGTTTTCATATGACTTAATGAATTCAGTTTTTTTCATATTAAGTCAATTAAGTCACAAACAAACGCCACCTACAACACATATATCTTATAGTAGCACGTACAAAATTCTACTAATATTACTATAAGTCTATAACTAATGCATATTAGATGGATCTCACAAGTGATAGGCGTTTATGGGATCGCTAAGGGTAGATTATGGGTTTCATTACATGTAGTACTACATTAATCGCAACGTAAAGCTGATACTTACGTCAAAATCGAGACCGAACTCTTGAACGTGGAACCAGACAACTCGAACAATGATCTCTTGCAGTCGCACTTAATAATACTTATACTATAAGTTTTAATATGTCATATTTATAGTGTTAATGGATGAGATAATTAACTACTATTTTTAGAAATCCTACTTTGGCTTGGAAACAAATTTAGGATTATATTACTCGATAGTTATCTATCTTTACTTATTTAAATAAGTGTAAATTTTATGGTTAGTCCCTGTGGTTTGGTCGAATGATTTCTTCGTCCCTCTACTTTCATTTTTGCATTGTGAATCCTTATAGTGAAGTTTCATAACACCATTCGTCCTTATCACTAACAGCCGAGGAACAAGGGTAGTGATTTCGCCCGAACCACAAGGACGAACCATGTTAGTGATAAGGACGAATGACGTTATGAAACTTCATTATAAAGATTCACAATGTAAAAATGGAAGTCGAGGGATGAAAGTAGTGATTTCGCCCTTGTGACACACCTTTAACTCATTTTAGGTGTCTCTTAACCCATACTCAGTCACACACGATAAAAGGTCAAGTCATTTGTTTTTTTCTTCCTCGGTCAGAGCTGGTTACCTCTTTATGAGAAAGAGGTAGACGGGTTATCTTAATGCCTCTTAACCCTTAATCTAGAAAAGATAACCAATGCAGCTCTATGCTCGACTCTACCTTCAATGGTTGACTACTTGGGTTTTCTTTTGTCATGGTTCTTTTCTTTGTTTATGGGTTAATTTGGATATGTCAGGTCTCACTTTACTTCAATGTTTACACTTCTTGTACTCTGTATACCAGGTTTGTCACGAGTGAGTGACGTGAATACTTTAGGCCCCCTTCCAGTCTTATGAGTATCCAAAAATTTATATAATGAATTTTTGGATACCTTTAGGGCCGAAAGAGTGGACTAAAATATAATGCTAACAAATATTTTTAAGATGTATTTTTAAGTTTTAGTTGTAGTTGAGAATGTATATTAAATTTTGGTTGATCACTACAATGTCAATTGTGAGTTTTAATTGAAGTTATGGTTTAATATAGACTTAAAAAATAAACAATTAAAATTATTTAGACAATTATAAAAAACAAACAACATTATTTATTTAAATTCAAACTTTATAGCCACATCTTACTAGTTTCAGACTCAAAACATCTTAATGAAACTACATTGTATTTTTTGGGTTTTAATTGTAGCCATGGTTTAATATATATTTAAAAAATAAACAATTAATATCATTCAAACAATTATACAAAAACAAACAACATTATTTCATTCAGATTCAAACTTTATAGCCACATCTTACCAGTAAGATTGCTAGTCAAATGTAGACCAAAAACATATTAATGAAACAAACACACCCGATTCTAAATTAAGTTTAACAGAAAGATTAAACAAAATAGCCAGGCTTAAATAAAATATTACTAAAAACAACTTGATTGTTGAGCCACATACATTAACCGCAAAAATTTAGATCCCATTGCGTCTACAAACCCTAAAATTCACCTGCAGGTTTTTGATCAATCTCTGTATACAAAACCTCCCTTCCCTACAAAAATGGATTTACTTATTGATACAAAATTTTCAGCTAGATGCAGATCCTGGATTTCTGACATAGCATTCGTCACTTGTTGCAGATTAACCAAGTGTTTAAGTTGGATGGGGCCAAAGCGTCTTTCCCACTTGAGAAAAGGAGTAATTTGCGTGGTCTTTTCCAGGATAAAAGATGCTGCAAAACATATTGCCCGAGTTTGAGTTAGTATTTAAGGACGGGCTTTCTCAACATATTTGAGTGCCTCTGCCTTAACATATTCAACTCTTTCTTCATCGCCATGTGACTTCTCAAATTCAAGATACTTCTTATATAAGAACTGCAAAGTCCAGAAAAAAAGAATTAATCATGCGGGAAGTCGCTACGTCCAAACTACTCAATATTACAGTAATATAGATTTGCTAAAAGAGTTTAAGAAACTTAAAATATAGAAATGGATGAGACTATACTTGCATAGAAATTAAGTAAAACTTAATACAGTTTAAAGCTCTCAGATTGTACAAGGGACATGTGAAAAGGAGAAAAACGTGGCAAAAAACTGCTATCATGCGTATAGTTGGGTGATTTTATGGAAAAATCATAAGTATATTGCTCTAAAACACTTGACTATTTCGTGCAATACAATAAAAACTAGTATTAACAGTCATAACTCACCTTCATCTTCTTTATTGGCAACTCTAAACAAATAGTTCTCTCGAATAACGCACGAATCACATCCACATCTCCAAGCCGAATCTCCTATTAAAGTTAGAAAGAAGATGGTTAACATCAAAAGAATCAACAAATCATAAAATAAAATAAAAACAACAATTGGGAAGTGAATTACTTGGTCGAGGTAAACACTCCACAAGTCTATTCTTTTAGGGTACTCGCGAAGCATTCCTTCAAACATTGATCTTCCTCTATCAGGAACTCCGCTCTTGAACTCAGAAATTGCTGTTTGAGTAATGAACTTAATATGCTTGTGCTTGGGAAGGCAAATCAACGCACGTTTTACAACAGACTGAACCAGATCCTCTTGCTTTAGTACTCTCTGAATCCGTCTTAACCACACCTAAGTATTTTTAAAACGGTAAGCATGGGTCCCAATAAATACTATACTTGACTAGATAAAAATTAGCATTTGTTTTTCAAGACACCTTGCATGAATGCTTGAACTTCTTGATCATCTTTTCCAGAAGCTCGTCAGCCAATTTATGTTGCTCGGTTCTCTCGTACATCCCTAGTAGTGCAAAATGGACCTTTTTGGGGTCACATACCTGCAACGCCCTTTGAAATACCTTCACAACGGCATCCTGAAAAACAAATCCATACAAGTTATTAAACAACTGCAAAATCAAGGGAGCTGGCTTTAAATTTTAATTTAACTTTTCCTTGCCTTGCAAAAAAAGAGAAAAACAGAAATCAATAAATCATCCGGTATCTGTAAATGATTTGAATTAGTTATTATACCTCTGGAGGGTTTCCATATTCATTCTCTAAATTGAAGTACGCAACCCAAACATTTAGCTTCTCAGACTCTTCTCTGATGTTGATCGTTCTCAAAGCCCTGCAACATCATATAAATGATCATGTACATTACATAATAAGCGAATTGAGTATATTATAGCTATGTTATATGCAAACACATTAAAGGGTTAGAATGGGCGGGTAAGGGTTATGTATTAAAAGTAGAATATTTGTTGCAGGTTAACAATGTATGGGCTGGCTTGATTCAAAACACCTTTTGTCAGTACACCTAGATATTTCATATATCTTTTTAGTGTCAAATATGATTTCAGAAAACTTGATGCATCGTATAGAAAAATGGAGGCTTTCAAATGGTTTCCTATCAGGTATAAATACATCTATGTATGTATTATATATACAGTAGTACCTCTCAGCCATTGATCGAGCCTTCTCGACTTCATTCAAAGAGAGTAAAAATGCCATGTACTTTATCCAAATAAAGCTGCTATTGGGAGAGCTTCTGATTAACTTCTCAAAGTCATCAGCAGTTCGTGGTACGTCTTTCTGTAATAGTCTTTCCTCAGCAGCCCTAATTTCTCGCTCCCTACAAATCACATATCAATTATGAAAAAGTTTCACAATGTGCCTCTTACAGACAACAAATATCAAAAGATGTGAATAATTATAAGCAAAAATAAGATCAAAGTACCTTTCTTCCATCTCTTTCTTCTTAGAGCGCCTAGTTTTGTTCTCATTTAATTCGGGTTTGTTATCAAGGGGTTCAGGAACTTGAGCAACGATATCATCCATAGGTGAGTCCTCTGTTTCATCCAGTGGAACTTCAAGTGGAAGGACAGAAGCTCTGGATTCGACTTCAGCTAATACTGGATGTTTTCCATTCTCAAAGGATATCAGTGGCTCCTGGAACTCGTCTGGGTTTTGATCTTCTAATTCAGAATCATCCTCATCCATGGAATCAGAATCATGATTTTCAAGTGTTTCATCATCGGTATTGGTATTGAAATATGATTGCTTCATTCCTAAAGAAATTCTCTCTCTCTCCTTATCAATCTAATAACACATTTTACAAAGAAAGTTGGTTAATCAATAACTCGATACACCAATCCATTTTGTAAGAAAGTAGTATCGAAATGATGATAGAAGGTTGGTGTCTTTAGAAAAATATGGTGCATGCAATCGCTCACCTTTAAAATTTTGGCCTTAACTCTCTCCCGAATTTTGTACTTCGTTTCAATGCTGTCAACATGATCCTCAGGGAGCTCGGACACATGGCATAACCCAACCTATACAGAGAAAGAGAAAAAAGTTAGTCAAAATTTGCTTAAAACATATCCAAGCAGGGCCAATTATTGAGAGCCCGTACCTGATGAATATATGGAAAACCAGCTCATTGTGTTAGCAAAATTTTGTGTTAAATACGACTACAAAAGCATATTAATACATTTTTTTATTTTTTTTTTGGTATTATGCATTTAAGAACTTTGTGATAGCCCTGAGTCGATCCACTCATAAGAGAACAGGTTGCAATTTTCACATCTATAAAAAACTAACACTAATATTTAACAAGTCCATCTTACGATTAAGCCAAGAGGAAGAATACAGAGACTTACCAATTTAGATTGATCAATTGTGATAAACAAACCAAACGACTCAATACGCTTCACCCTTCCAGATATTATTTCTCCGGCATGAAGACTACCAAAGTCGCTAACATCAGAATTTGATTCTTTCGTACCACTTGTTTTGCGGAGACTGACTTCAATTCTCTTTGACAGAGGCTCCAAAGAAAGCACCCTGTGTGAACCACATCATTAGATGAGCATTATACAGAGTTTCTATGTAAAAAAGTTAAGCATGCAATGATTATCACCTGCCATTTACGAGTTTCCCAATAGGGAACTCTTCCTCGGGTTTTGAAACAAAGTCATCTGACAAGTTTGAGATGAGGATTTTAGCATCAAGCTTCCGAGAAAGCATAATGAAACATCCCTTTGGTGTCACGTTTTTAACATAGCCCTGATAAGAGAAGAACAATTAGATCCATCCAGAACAAGAAAAAAGAAAGACCACAACACATTAAAATAAAGGGAGCTGAGTAGTCAAATAAATCTCAATAGAGCATGTACCTCTACAGCCATATCAGGATGAAGGTCTTCAAGCTTTTCGTACCGATTACTTTGAGAATTCCTGCATGCATTTTTATCTATATAGTTAGCTTTTGCCACAGCAGAATACTGAAGGAAGAAAAATAAAGAAATTAAGCAAGCACACTCTTAACTGAGAACCATGAACCAAAATCACAACCGAATAATCATATTGTTTAAAGACCACTAAATGAAGAGGAACTTTTATCAGACACGAAGTTGGAGACTTGGAAGTCATAAGTTGTCTTATAAGCTCAAATACTATGCCAAGAGTCACAGATTTTGACATAGATAAAGTTATTTATGAAGGTGCTACATTCCTACCCAGTGTCAAAAGCATGCGATTTAACTCAGGAACTTACTTGGTACAAATTACAGGTTTGATTAAAAAGAAGTGATTAGTCTTCCGCAAACAAGACCAAACAAACAGTACTTCCTCTATTTAAAAAAGAAAGGACGTTTGGATTGCAACACTCACTTTTTTCAGGGTAGTCTTAAAAAACAAGACTCCAATTTTTTCTCAAAAAGCCCTTCCCAAAAACTTTACAAAGTGCCAAGTCAGACATTGCCTTTCTAGGGGGGGAGTAACAAACGCCAGAAGTGCATTCATTGTATTGCTTTATCCAGAATAATTAACTAAAAAATGGAGGTAATTTACTTACCCATCCATCTCAACTAAAGATGAGCGCAAAGAAAGATCAACATGAACAGTGCCGGTCCCAGAACGACTAACGTCTAGTACTTTGCATTTGACAAACTGCCCTTCATGATAACCAGACAATGGATTTGAAATCCAAGAATCTACAAGTTCGGTATAATGAACTTTACCCGCCAAGTGTGGATCAAGTTGCACAATCAACCCACCAACACCTGGCAGAACTCTAGATATCCTACCACCCACAACCGCACCATCAGAAATATGAGGTGCGACAGTTTCACCATCTTTTGTCACAGAGGCTCTACCGGCTAGTGGATGCAAGAGCATCCGCAACAACTTTTTCTCTTTATTAGTATTTAGGATGTAACCGGAGACACGTTTTCCTACATGAAACCGATTCTGGAACTCCTGAAGCTCAGAAGGGTCACACGCAGTGTCAAGAATATATAGCTGTGCTCGCACATCTCGAGTTATTGTAATCCAAGCCCAATCTTTATCAACTTTATACACAAAGCCAGTCACACTTTGACGAATTGAATAATTGAAATCGTGTGGCGTGAACACATTAGTTTGGTCTGCATGTCCATTATAAGTAAAATGATATGTCAAAGGCGTGCGAGTGTTATACATGAATAGATAGCGATACTGATAATATAAACAAGTGACACGTGCACAATGAAAAACATGTTTCACCTGCAAGAACAGATGGTCTGATAGACAAGTCCCACCGAATGTTATTACTGTTTTCAGCTTTAGCTTTTGACACAATCTTCGCTGTCAGTGTCTGTCCAATTTTGAAGTTACTAAATGGATTCTCTTCAACATTGTCATCGCTTGCCTGTCAATATGCAATATAAATCACTTCTACTGTTCTACGACTTATAAGAGCAAATGGAGTAAATAATGCAAGAAACAACTTACCTCTGTGATATGTATCCTACCATGTAAACCAGAACCAAATTTCAATTTAAGCTCCAGAGGTTTTATTTCTGTAACCTGGAACCAAGAAATAATATCATTAATATGCATGCATGCCAAGTCATTATTTTCTACTGCTGTGATTGCCAATACTTTAAGAACATTAGAAATGAGCCAAATCTACCTCAGCCTGGACAGATGATCCAACATCATTACTAGACTTCTTTTTTGCCCTCTTTGCACTGGAAGACTCCACAACCTCACTGTTAGATTTAAGCAACAACAGTAACCTATCTGCTGTTGAAGCATCTGGAAGAGCCATAACAGTTGCAATCACCCTACAACCAAAATATACATACATGAGCAAAAACCAAAACCTAAGTAACAGGTGACATATTTCAGCATGATCAGATATTTGCAGACAGTTTCTTTGTCACTTTCTGTGAATATGAAATAAATGTTACTTTGATCCGTTCTCACCACTCTGAAATAAAAGTCACAAATGGACAATTCTGTATCATACAGTCTACACTGATTTGTAAGTTTAGTGATGGTTAAAAAAAAAATCAAATTTCATGATTAATGGCATTTTCCATCTTTTCTAAACACAAAGTGCCAAAAGACTATAAAATAATTAGGTTCAATCTTCATCTGGAGTAGGAAAATATATTCATTAACTAGCTTTACTATGTCTGATTTACTATAAATAAAATTTGAAGTAAGAAAAAAATTTAATTTCATCACCAGTTGGATGCAACAATTAACAAAATAAACAAGGTTCTTTAAGTTACCGTTGTCCACCAACAAACTGTTTCGGTGGGCAGTTTTGTGTGTTGTAGTCGCTTAGAGATGCATATCCCAGTGCAAATTTAGCATCAGGAATAGAAAGAACCTGAGCAATATATAAAATAGTGAGATAGAGTGAAACTTACAAAACTCAATTTGCTCAAATCAACCTGATAGTTTTTAATAAGTCAACCAAATACAACACTTACCAAATAATTCTCCTTTACAATTTCCACTACTGCATTTACAGTTTGATGCACCTCCAAGTCCTTTTGAGCTGACCTTTTGCGCATCTGTATAACACAACACAAAGAACAATTAAAAGGAATGATGTGACAGATAGTCTGCACATAACTTTCATAATAAAGTTATTTACATTAACGAAAAGAAAAATACTGCATTCAAATAGAACTGCCAAAGAAGTCAAGCATAGATTAACTATACCTTTTTTGGAGTTTGAGAATCATTATTTTCGGTGTATCTGTTAACCAGCTCTGGTTTCAAGGACAAATCCACTAGGCGGTCCTTCTTGACTACATCAAGAATCGTGGCTTTAACAGTAGAACCAATATCTATAGTGGAACCACCAACTGCAAAGAATTCACACAATTCACTCTTAGTTACATATTGCCTAAACCAACTCACTATTTGCAGTTAATTACTTACGCTGGTGATGTGTGATGAACCCTAACACTTCATTATACTTTTTAAAGCTGATCATGAATCCCCCAGATTCTTTTGCTGACTGGACAGTTCCTTCAATCACACTACCAATTGGAAACTTTTTCACCCATTTCAAATTAGATGAATTCAGCTCGGCTATCTGAGGAGAAATAAAATAAAACAAAATAAAAAACAAACTCAGACGTTGTTCAGGTAAGGAACAAACGGAAGAAAAAAAATGTACTTTGATAAATTAAAAAAAAAAAAAAAGGACACAGCATGTACAAAAAATGATGGCCTCATCTGAATGGCTAGTATAATTTCTAAACATCGTTATACATGTGAAGAAAAGGAGCAAGAGGTGCTAAAGTCAGCAGATTACAAGTGTAGGCATAAAACTTGGATTTTGATGAGGATTAAAGAGAGAGTACTAAACATGCATACAAAACTAAGTACAGTTCATATACTAGTTTGTTTTACACTAACACAACTGATAAGGAATAGCTACTTCACTCGAATAAAATCGCAATATGTCTAAAAACATATAATATAAGGAATCACCTTCTCTTGCAAGATAAAGTATTCTTGAAGGAAAGATGCATCTGTTGAAGAGCACAAGGACTGCTTCAATGCTAGTGTTATCCTACCCGTTTCACTATTAACCTGGACATATATATTGAAAAGATACAGATCAACAAAAATATACAAGACTAACCATCACTTCAAAAAATCTAAATAAAAAATAAAATAACTAAAAATCCTTCACTTACATCTTGTATGTTACTACGAACAGACTGTCCAACATAGAAGACATCAGAAAGACCAGCCCTGGGGTCATCAACAGCCTAGACAATAGAGAAAGACAGTTGCGTTAAATAAATAACCAACACTAATCTTGGGGAAAACACAGAAGAAATAAAAAATATATGTATTATCAGCAGAGGCATACCCGGTTCTTTGGAGCAAAGCCAGTCAAACGGCCAATGAAGCGCACAAAGCAACCAGTATCGATAATATTACATATATAACCCTGGAGTTAAGAGAAAGTTGGATTCAGCAAGTCAGCAGCAAGAACTACTGCAATACTCGTGTATCTTTCATTTTCTACTATGCTAGGAATAAAAAATATAAAATAGAACTAAAGATACAAGCTACAAAAATAAGGATCTTACAGGAACAATTGAATTTGGATAAACTTGACTCGCATCCGCAGGCAAATTCTGAGCCGCATTAACAAGAGAATACTTGGCAGTTAGTATCAAGTTGTTGTTCTCAACGTCTGTGGAAATAAGTAAAATGCGTTAATGCAGTGTCAAACTTATACAAGTTACAGGCTTGCATGTAACAATCAACCAAACAGTAATCATTACAGACATATGCAAAAGCCTTTAAATACATGGGATCTGCAAACATTTAAAATGCACACTTACCTAGAACCAACAGTTTTTCGAACTTGTACCCAGGCTTCAGTAATTCCATCATTATAGAAGCAATCCCTGAACATTGACAAAAAAATGTTGCATGATAAGAAGCACGATCTTGCTTATGAAACGAAGCCCTCCACGGAAAATCAAAAACCAATAGGGAAGTGTAAAGCCCTGATAATCACATAAAGACCCTTAGCAAGATCAAATGCTTACCATGGTTGTCTGCTAGGTGTTCAGAATAGATAATGCCCCTGATATAACCCTTAACACCAACATCAACTGATATAAATCTTTCAGTTACTTTTTCAATAGTGCCAGATACAAGACTCCCAAGTTTAACATCCTCGTCCTCATGTGTCCTGCAAACAAATAGTATTAGTTTTGCTATGTTCATGCCATCCTAATAATACCTGTAAGCTGAAGAATGTAAAATGCAGACCGTGTAGGTGTCACTAAGAAACTAAGGTTGATCCTCCTTGTAGCAGGAACTGAACTTGTAACTCTGCATTTGACGACTTGCTCAACATGATACATTGAGCTCACTTCAGATCCTGGGTCTAGACCAAGCTCAGACCTAATAAAGAAAAGTAATTATCATCTGACCATACACAAAAAAATCAAG
>LBNU01037135.1:22072-51357 GCA_014162995.1 Artemisia annua | reverse complement strand
CATATTGTACATGTAATTAATCAAGATCTTTAACTCGCCACCAGTAAAATATCCCTTATCCAACAAACCCGTGTTTATCATATCCCAACACCTCACGTTACAACCATTTGGAAAGCCCTCTTTGATAGTTTATCTTAGGTGCTTACGCCTAGTGGAGAAGGTTTTTGATCCTTTCCCAAGCCTATGGTAATCTATTTGCTATGACAGGTAGTGAGAGATATTATTCATTTTATTTGTGAGATATACTTTTATGACACCTGAGAGATGTGAGTATCTAAACACTACTTGTGAGGTGCTAGTATGTAATCTCCGTGGTTATTATGATTGAAGGGGAACGACTATTTGTTGTAATTACTACTATATTACTGTTAAATGACCCCTAACTTGTATTTTGATTAGAATAAAAGCGCATTTGCTTGAGGACAAGCAAATCTCAAGTATAAGGGTATTTGATGAGGCGAAAAGTGTACCGCTTTTGGGGGGTCATTTAAGCCCTAAATCGTAATTATTTGATCAAATATTGCCCTAAATCGTTCCTTTTGTCATTTTAGGTACTTTGGAGAAGAAATCTGGAAAAGGAGAGCATAAAAGTGAAGAAAATGACAAAGTCTCTAATTCTGCTGGAACAGTACCCATGACGGCGTCAAGGCTTAGGAGGTGACGCCGTCAAGCTAGACAAATGGAGGTGGATGTGAAGATTTTCCTTGATAAGCCAGAATGGAATTTTGGAAGTTAAAGGGGGACGGCGTCAAGAGGCCGTCAGGAAACCCTAGCACGGCGAGGTGACGGCATCACAACCCAAAGAGTGATGCCGTCAGATCTGTTTTCCTATATATATTTTCGCAATTTTCATTCATTGTGTGGAACTTTTTAGAGAGGAACCCTAATACGAATTTTAGCAGCTTTTTCAAGGTTTTTCACCTTGAGATCTTCCATGTTACATTGGAGATAAGTTAACAATTAATCATTCAATATGTCTATGTGTTGTTTGATTCTATCTTGTTCTTGTCTTTTGTTTAACATGTTAGGCTAGGTTTTCTTCGTGTTTGCTTAGATCTAATGAAACCTAACTATTAATTATTGGTTGAATGGTGTGTTATTAATTGTATTGGATGAATGTTTATCGATGTTAGGCTTAAGAAAACTGGCTAACCTCCTATACGGTAACTTGCTTGAACGTCTTAAGAAACATGATCGGATGTGTACTACGATTATATGGTTGTATTTAATGCATGAGCGAATTCTAGTGATCCCATGTTAGGAGCTTTTAGTCGGCTCGACATAGGAGTGAAGTAGGAGCTTATAGAGTTGGGGAAGTTCGTACACACCCCCACGACTGGTATTAAGGAATGCAACCCGTCATCCACGCAATTATAACACACTAATCAACCGGTAAAAGATAGTTAGGGAGTAATGAAATCTAAGTAAACACACTTCTCTCCATATTAGTTTTCACAACCATTTTATTTTCAGTTATTTTATTTTATTTGCATTTGTAGTTATTTGGGTTAGTTGACTAGCAACTAATTCCGCCCACTCCTTCAAACCCGAGATAATTTTACTTGCTTTCCTAAAAACATAAAATACAAAAAGAATCTTCCCTCACCCTTAGACCTATTAGAGTAGTTTTTCAATCCTAACGACACTATTCCCCTAGAGAACGATCAATCCCCCGGTACTTGCCACTACACTATACTACATCGGTCAGGTACACTGCCTGGTGGGGATTGCAAGCCTCTTAAGATCCCTTGAGAGGTAAAACCTGTTGTAAGGTCGCAAAACCACGCATCAAGGGCCAAAAAGGGTTGCTTTGAAGATTGATATACAAAAGGCTTATGACACTGTGAATTGGGCTTTCCTAGAAGATATTTTAAAAGGATTTGGTTTTCATGTTAAAATGGTGAATTGGATTATGAGATGTGTTACTTCAACCTCCTTTTCAGTATGTATTAATGGGGAAAGTTGTGGCTACTTTAAAGGAGGCAGGGGGCTAAGGCAAGGAGACCCCATGTCTCCTTACCTTTTTACATTAGTCATGGAAATTTTAACCCTTATGATGAAAAGGAAAGTTGAAAGGGAAAGTTTATTTCAATACTACTTTGGGTGTAAAGATATGAAGATGACTCATGTATGTTTTGCTGATGATCTAATGATGTTTTGCCATGGAGACAAAGAGTCTGTGACTGTGATTAAAGAAGTCATTGAGGAATTTGGGTCTGTGTCTGGTCTGCTTCCTAATTACAGTAAAAGTACTATCTATCTATACTACTTATAATAGAGGAAAGACTCTCTCACCAAAAAATTAAGATGTACAAAAAAAGATGCAAGGTTTACAACACTTTAAAGCAAAGAATTTTCATAATTACAACAAGTAAAGCATTGTGTACAACAAAAACAAGCATGAATCGAAATTCAGACCAAAATCCTTAGAATTATACATTAATAGCATTAAAAACACCCCTACACCCAATATTACAATCATTTAAACATAATGTACAATAAAATAAGCATGGTGCAATTTTCAGACTTATTTTAACATTAATGCTATTAAAAACACCCCTCCACAAAAAAAATACAACCATTTAAGCACAATGTACAACTACCGAATGATGAACAACTGATCTGGTTAGATCTAACCACACAAACAGCACTGAGACAATAAAATCCACCCAAGAGATTAAAGATTTCAACAGATCCGGTTATAAACGACCATACAAATACCACACGCTATTGTTAACCCACTTACACCGCACAAATCACACAAAAACAACTTGTGACACTACCAACCGAAAGCACAAAAATACCAAATGAAAATACAAAAAGAGAAACATTTGTGGTGGCGTCGCCATCATCACATCTTCTTTTTTTTCTTCGTGAGTTACAAGTACCAAACACAAGGCGTTGTGTTGTGAATCATTAGGGAAAAAGGAAAATCAAGTAAGAAAGTTTGTTGCGTTTTTTTTGGTTAAGGGTGAGAGGATACTGCGTGTTTTAGGTTAGAGGAATATTAGGTTTAGTTATCTTGGGCTTACACGAAATTTATGCAAAGGCTTGTTTTTTTTTTTTTTTGAAACGTATGCAAAGGCTTGTTGGTTAATATGTTTTTGGGCTTCTAACATTGATATCCAATTTTTTATTAATGTTGGATTTGGGCTTTAAATAGGACAAGGACACGTAAAAGGAACACATAAAGAAAATTCATTTGAAACAATTGTCATACGAATTTTTCTTTAGTTCTCTTTATTATTGGTTATTTTGGACCTATTGCATCACTTTTACTCCATGTACCACTTTGGAACATGCTAAATAAATAAGGTTTAAAATGAAAAATATTTGCTTGCCACAAAAATAGTTACCGAGAACCCGCCGCCACATTGCGCGGGTACCCTTCTATCCCTACTAACATATAAAGCATTTGGGACTATTCATAGAAAATGCTAAGAAGTGATATATCATTGTTATTGCTTAAAGTTATTTTAATTTAAATTATCATTCATTTGTACTGTTATTGTTAGAAAAAAAACATGTAACTGAACAAAGTTTGCTCGCCGCAAAATATAGTCACAGGGTACCCGCCGCCGCATCGCGCGGGTACCCTGCTAGTTATTTTTGGAAGTATGAAGGCTCAAGATAGACAAAGTATTCTGGATGTTATGCCTTTCAAGGTTGAAAATCTTCCAGTAAGATATTTAGGAGTGCCTCTTGTCACTAAAAGACTTGGAATTAAAGACTGTAAGAGTTTGTTAGACAAAGTCAGAAGTAAGGTACTAAATTGGAAGAACAAGTGCCTGTCTTATGCTGGAAGACTTCAGTTAGTGGCCTCTATTCTTGAATCAATACATGTTTATTGGTCTTCAGTGTTTTTACTGCCTCAGGCTATTATTCAGGATATTAATAAACTCCTTAAAGGTTTCTTATGGAATCAAAATGAGGTGTCTAATGGGAAGGCTAAGGTGGCATGGAGTAAAGTATGCAAGCCTAAACAGCAGGGTGGTCTTGGACTTAAAAATTTGAGTGTGTGGAACAAGGCAATGATCATGAAACATCTGTGGCATATAGCTATGAATAAAGATACCTTGTGGGTGAAGTGGGTTAATACTGTAAAGTTGAAAGGGAAAAGTATATGGGAAATTAATGAAGAAGTAAATGATAGTTGGGGGTGGAAGAACATATTGAAGCTTAGACAAACTGCTAGGAATCATATGATTATGGAGATTGGGGATGGTAATAAAACTTCTATGTGGTTTGATGTATGGAACCAAATAGGAGCTTTGAATTCATTTATCACATACAGAGACTTATATAATGTGAGATGGAAAGCTGATATGACAGCAAATGATTTTGTTGTCAATCATAATGGGCAATGGCCAGTGGAATGGATTGGTAAGTATCCTCAGTTAACTCAGATTCCAACTGTAATACTTGATAATAGAAAGAGAGATAATTTGATGTGGAAGAGTAGAAAAGGTAGTTTGGGTAGATTTACAGTCAGCCAAGCTTATGATGATTTAAGTGAGAATGTTAGTGATGCTAAATGGTATAAGCTTGTTTGGTTTTCACAAAATATCCCCAAACATGCTTTTACTCTTTGGTTAGCTATTCAGAACAGATTGACTACTCAAGATAAGATTAAAAGTTGGGGTTCATATGATATGATGGTCTGCTCATTGTGTAATAAGGACAATGACTCACATGATCTTTTTTTTTAATTGTGAGTTCTCAAAACAGTTGTGGAAAGAGATGCAGGTTAAAATGGGGATTAATGAGATTGATATGACATGGGAAGGAACTGTGAATGCTCTGGTGCAAATGTATAATGGGAATTCTATTGGGAGTGTTATTAGAAGAATCTGTTTGGCTGCTTGTGTGTACTTTGTCTGGCAAGAAAGGAATTTTAGACTCTTTAGAGGTATTAGCAGAAGTTGTGATGTTGTGCTTCAGATTGTTATAGACACTATTAGAATGAGATTGATGAGTCTTCATTATAAACCATCATTAGCAGTTTCTAAAGTGGAGGAAAAGTGGGGTGTGAAGCTAAAAGTAATTGTAAGTTCAGTGGCTCAAGAGGATCCTGTTTCCTAAGGGTCTGAGTTATGGGGTGTGTGGCACTGGGGTTATGAGCAGTTGGCTAGTACCATGGTGATGAAATCCAGTATATGGAGAGTAATGACCATAATGTAGTATCCTGCTCTAGTTGAATGATTATTAGCTATGTGGCATTTTGAAGTGTCTTTCATCTATGATTTTTTGCAGAGGTGATTTGATTCTGCATACTAGTTGATCCATGGTCTTACTGAATGGATTGACTGGGTTATATTTTAGCTCATTTTCAAATGATGGCTCTGTATCTTGGGTTATATGTGATTCACTACTGTATGGATCTTAAGCATCTCTTTTGTAGGCCTTTGTTAGGTAACAATTGAGTGTTTTGGGAAATACAGTACTTGATAAATGTGTAATCCATAAAGTGAGTTTCCATTTGAGAAGGGTAAAAATGAGCTGGTGTGACAGTGCATGGTACTAGGAATTGTGAGGAGTGAAAGATGAACCTACATGGTCCTAGTGTGCATTGTCAGTGGAGGTTTGGTTGGTACTCACTGCAAGGTGTGTGTTCCCAACTGTGTGAAGCCATTGTGGTAGATGGAAATGTAGCACAGTTGGTATAGCCCTTGCAGTTGAGAGGTAGTGGGTTCCTAGTGATGCCACTAATCTAGCTTGTCATGGTTATTGTGGTGGCAGGTTGAATGACCATGATGGGTAGATATGGTGGAAATGTAGCTAGATGGTTATTTGGTGCCTTAAGGGTGAATTGGATGCTGCAATTAGATCACAAACTGTTGATAGTTTGCCTGCAGTATGTGAGTGATATTGGCTTACCTGAGAAAGTTCATGGTTTCTGTTGTATTTCCAGTTTCTGATATGATTATAAGCATAGGCATGTCTATTGCTATAATCCATTTTTTGTATGAATCATTGTCATTAATAAAATATGTTCACCCTTTGCAGCAACAACAACAACAACAAAAAAAAAAAAAAAAAAAAAAAAAAAAAAAAAAAAAAAAAAAAAAAAAAAAAAAAAAAAAAAAAAAAAAAAGCCAAAAGCCATCACAACCAAGACCAAAGGCTATATAAAGAACCCCTAAGAATAAATACTATTACAACAAAGACCAGAGGCTATATGAAGAACCCGCTAAGAAACATTCCAATAACTTACTTGACAGACGCAAACAAACCACTTGTTATTTACTCAAATTTTATAACCAACGACGAGTATTTTTACCCACGGACTACATTATCCATGGATAATTGGATACCTATTTTCTAGGAAAAAAAGACACGAAAACGAATCTTTAGTAATTATGTTGAAAGAAAAGTTGACAATGATGACAATTTTACATATTCATATAGTGGTTATTCGCGCGTTGTAACGGCAGACAATGATAACAATTCTACATAATATATTTACTATCCGGGTATTCGCGGGTTGCGACGGCAGACAATGGTGACACTTCTACGTATTCATATTTACTAACCGGGTATTCGTGCGTTGCAGCGGCAGATATCATGCAATTTAATTTATTTGCGATTAAATGTTACGTGAAAATAGTTACGATATTAACATAAGTATCATTTTACAAACATATATACTAATTATAGCATACACAGAGATATACCAACAATATAATTGGTTTACTGAGTAAAATATGACTTCAACCGTTTCATCCATTAAGCAATATCTTTCATATTATTTATAACAAAGCTTTATTAAACCTTCAACAACATTAGATCATTTTCTATTCTATTTTTAAAGTAATTACACATTTATCATTATCCACAATGGACTGAAAAACGTCTCCGCTGACGATTTTGCTCAATTTTTTATTCTCTTTACGCTTTACATAACAATCTCTATTTTACTTTTTGTTTTTTCTCCATGTTTGATTAATACATGCAATATAAATAGATTAAATGTAGCATAAAAAAATAAAATAAGAGGTGATTTGCACACTTTGTTTTTTGATTTGCACACACTACTGTATAAAGCTTACAAAGTAGGATGTGAATACAATATAACTGCATAAAGCATAAAATAATGTGTCCTAATAAAAAGAAGAGCGTGTAAATCAATTTTCTGGAAAAAAAAATCCATCATAATATGATATTGAATAAAAAATTTGCTACATTCACATAATTTTCACGCAAAAATTTCGCACAATGAGGTGACACGATAAATTTTATATTTAAATAAAAGAAAGAGAATGTATTTGACTATATATTGATAAATCACATAAAACAACTAATTGAGTGAATTTTTTGGCGTGCATATTGTTTGGTTGTAGTAATCTTCATTGAACAAACATGTTAGGAACATCTTTTTGTGTGTCAACCGAAACAAAATTTATGTTCGAATTCAAATTTTCATCTCCCAATATCTCATTTAAAACAACAAGAGGTGTTTTCTTTTGAGTCGCTGTGTTTTGGAAGTCAAGCATTTGATTGAATTATTTGCCATAAATGGATGTTACCTTGTATTAGATCAAGTGCTCTTCTAGAAAAGTGAAATGTTAAATACTTATATGACTTAAGATTTATTTTTCCACGTCTAGATCTATCTTCTCATTAATATGTTTTAACTTTTAAGACGAATGAATGGATATTCAAAGTGAGCTTGGTTTGGGATAGACTACATAAAACTTGTCAACTTGAATCAACCATTACTGAATAGGAATTTGGTTTGGTCGAATTGGGTAGGATAAAATCTCAAATCAAGGAAACCAATCTAGAGAAACTAAGGAAAACAAGAAAACAAGCAGATAAACAACCTGCAATTAGAGTGGACAATGTAGTGGCTAGAATACAAAATGAACACTTATTTTAAAACATTCTAAATTAACAATGTAAACATAATGTGAACACTTATTATGAGATGGAGGTAGTATAAGGTAAAAATTGATGTGACGGTGTCTATAACGCACCCATAACCACAACTGCACCTAGCTCTCTAAGTTAAACTAGAATGTCAACTTTTGAACCATAAAAAACAGGTGACAAATTTACTCTTTTTGTAGAACAGGATATGCATATGTGTGTTAAAACCAACATTTAAAGAGCCTGGTTCTGGATGTTGTTTCGTCTAAGGTTTTGCATATCTTAGAACAATGTAACCTTCCACTACTTTATGTGTAATTGTGTATGGTCATTATTTGCAACCATATGATTAAAATGCATGGCAAAATGATGAGGGAAAAATAACATGCAAATACATGTCACCATCTTCTTAAAATGATGAATTTAGACACAAAGGGTATAATCTCTTTTCTTTATGTGACCCTTAATTTCCTAGTTCCTACACTAGTTTTGGCATGATTCATTCTTTGTTGTGCCATGAACATCGAGACTCGGTCGATCTTTCCCGGTGTGAATGTATAAAAACAATATTTTTCAAGATGAACCATTAAAAATGAAGCTATGGAAACAACATGATCTTTATTTGGGAATTATCAATGTATAAAGTGAATTAATATTGCTTTTAGAGATCCTCTTGACCAAATTTAAAGGTGATGTTGAAAATCGTGTATCATAAAACACTGCAGATTTGATTGATATCCTATTGTGTTATCAACTCCTCTATAGTCTATAGTAACTCCTACCCACAAGGCCAAAATAATGCTGAAAATCACCTAAGCCATGTGAAGGGATGTTTTAAATGGACTAGTAAGGAATTAACGATGTCAAATGCCACAACTAGGTCTATCTATATGCATGTGGCTATCTTTAGTGAGATCATACGAAGGGCATGTTATTAGTTTAGATCTAACCAATTTAAATATAAACTTTTATAGATCGTCCAGTGAAAAGTGTGAAACAAAGGAAGTGGTTCAGCGCACATTAACCGTGTAAAATGTGGCTCAACTTACACCAACTGGTTTCAAGCAGTGAGTTGCAGCTTTCTTGAAAGACCAAAAATCAAGTTATAGCTTGCTCAAAAGCAGGATTAACACATTATAAACAGCACCGATATGATCATCTAAAAAACTGAAGCTTTATAAATGCAAAATAACTGTTCATCTTATTTTGTAATCTACTAAAAAACAGGTCATAACAGCAAGTTAAGGTGCAGTTTGCAAGTTTATATCAGGAACCTCTTCTTTGAAGGAATTACTAATGGGATTCGGTCCTGAATTAACCTCATGCAACTCCATCCTCCGCCCACTGCTGTCCTCCATGAACAACTAAATCAAATGAACAACATAATTTAAGACTAGTAAATCATGTAACATCAAAATCAAGAAAAAGACTTGTGAATATGATTGTTTACCTTATTGTTTAATTTTGAGGCACTGAGTTGTCCATGATCAGCATCTGATAATAAACCAACTTAAGTTATCAGTAGATAGACATATCAACCATGTAAACGACCAATAAAGATATATATATTCAACCTTCAAGTTTTTGCATAGACAGCGAAGAATGCAAAGATAAATGTGTATGTAAAAGCATGAGAAGAAATATGAAACATAGAGCCATAATAGTTTGTTGAAGAAATCGTCAAGATATGGTAACTTTGTGTTTGTGATGCCTGTTTTGGAGAGAAATTTATCTAGCTAGTGAAAGTAATAATAGTACTCTAATAATACACTATAAGGGGACATACAAAAAAGATAAAGAAAGATAAAGATCCCAAACAGAGTCTACTTTTCTTCTATATTTAATACTTTATTTCTTTCAAACGGATTCCGACAGTGTGTAGGTCAGTGTGTGTGTTAATTGGGGCACAGCACAAAACAATAGGACAATTAGTTGATGTCCATATTAGGACACTTGGTACTTATATTATTTATGCAAAACGATGATCTTCTGTTATATCTTTGACGAAACCCAAAATTGAAGATCAGAGTGGTATGAAATATGTCACAGCACAGCAAACTGGACACTAAGAGGCGAGCACTTCAGGTATCACCATATTTGTGAGCATATTTACTTGGATCAGTTATCACTTACATTTTGTGGGTTTTGTTTAAATGGGAATACCCCTATCCCATTTACTTGATGTACGGAAAAGTAAAAATGGAAACCGTGTAATGGAAAAAAAAGGAGATATAATGTTCTGCCCCCTACTTTAGACACTCATGAGCTCAGATATCAGACTAAATTACATGAATGGTGGATGTATAATTGCATAATAACACATTGCTATCCTCAGTCCCTCATATAACATGGGTCAGAAAGAGTTGGACGTGAGTGACAATGCTCAAGAAGCAACTATCCACCGACGCACGCATATGATTGCAAGATTAGTTAAAGAAAATATCAACATAAAAAGAATAATCATTAGCACAAGGGAATAGCAATAAAATATGGATGTGCCCTATGTTCAATAATTGCAAATGGGTGACCTCCGCAAGTGATAGGGGCCCTCACCATGACTAATGGCGCATTATTAATGAAACTTTTAACATATATTTAGACTTTTCTTGTTCAAAAGGCCAACAAATCCACGTGATGGCCTGATAACTGCTGACTGATAACTCAATAATCCTACTACACGCTTGTCAAGTACAAATGCCATCATATTAACTGTAGCACTCACATTATCCTTCGGTATCACATGTGAGATCTTTCACTCCTGTTAAGACGCAAAAGCAACAGGATCTCCCCTAACGAATGATTTGTTATGATACACCTATGTTACATAATTAGCCTAAAGATGACGGGTTGCCCCATATACAGCATTCCTGAAGTTCAAGTATTAGCAAGGGCACTGGATGTTATCAACAAACAGAAGAAACACGTTCACATAAAACGAACTAAGGAACCACAGAAAGGTAAGTAAGAAGAAAAGAGAGTGATTTATACCTTATTAATTTCAATCGGAACTAAGCTACAAAAAAACATTATATTTCCTAGATAGACTGAAGAAGATCCAAGACTGCTTTCCTACGGGGCATGCTTGGGATGGCTCCCTTCACTTGGACACAAAGGGAGGCTGCTGCAGCTGCAAATTATCAAAATAGATAATATTAATTAACCGTAAATGTTAAGATAGAAGAAAGAGAAAATCGTTAACAAAATAACAAGTGTTTTCTCACCTGCAAATCTCAGGCATTCAACTTTGGATTTTCCTTCAACAAGAGCAACAGCATAAGCAGCGGTAAATGTATCCCCTGCACCAGTTGTGTCTAGTACTTTTTCGGCTTTTATGATCCCTTGTTCAATCGGTTCATTTCCTTCGGTAAATAAAGCCGATCCTCTATCACCAAGTTTCACAAGGACATCTCTAACGCCCTAATAACGTATTTATAATTCATGTCACAAAATAATCACGTATTAAAATTTAAAGGAAAATTATCGTGTTTTTTAGTTCAGAAATTCAGACTAACCAATTTATGACATTCAGCTACAGCGAGGGTGATTTGTTCAAAGTTTTCAGTTGGCATTCCTGTCAAACGAGCAAGTTCACTTTCGTTTGGACTGAAAATATCAATATTATTTAGTAGATCAACAGGAATTGGAGCATCCATTCCTCCAGCATCTAGAATCACGGGGACACCAGCACTTTTTGCAGCCTGCGATCATATAATGAGTATGAGTAGAATTTTTTTATCACACTTAGATAACTTTCCAGGGTAGGATTTATATTCAACAACTACTTTAGGTTTAAATCCTAAAAACAACAAAAAAATATCATCTTTTACATGCCAAATCTTAATATATCCATCAAATCAATTTAGACGCAAAATGCACTCATAGTCTTAACTTTTACACGAAAGGGTGTTTGGCATTGTGTTTTGAATGATATGAAAGAATCAGAGTCAGATAATTATGTGTAAACAGACAGGTGGTAGAGTGTTTGGATGTGCTTCTACTGTTTGAAGTTATGATATTCAAATAATCACTAGCTTTATCCAAAATCGTATAATTGAAATATACCGAATCACTATTAACTGATTACTTGCAAGTTGCAACTTGAAAACAAAACAATTAGTATTGTCATTTTTAAAACACACTGGGGATGTTTGGGATTTGCTTATTAAAGCTACTTCGTTTTATAGCAATGAGATTAGCAATTTGGAATAAGCAACTCCTGAACAATCACACACGCAGTTAAATTAAGCAGCCCCAGACACTCAAAACTACTTAAAGGTTCTATCATAGCACAAGAAGCATATAAGGAATTCTATTAAGCAATCCCAAACAAACTGCTTCTGCTTATTGTGTGAACAATAAGCAGTTTCCAATAAGCACGTCGGGACCTATTTATTGTGCGTCCAGATCTAATTGCATTGTTTTTACAGCATAAGCAAATCAAAACACTATTTCCTGAATTATTTTCACTACACCTAACTTTCAAAGCACGATACTAACGGGTTTTTTAGGATCAGTGGCGAACCCAAGATTTAAACTTCAAAGCCACTAGGTGCATTTCATTGAAACTAAAGAAGACTTGTAACACAAAATCGGTGTTTTGACCAAATTTTACACTACACAGAAAAAATCCATGCGGTTCACATACACCCCCGGAACCCCCCACTATCCGTCCCTATTTAGGATTGCTTATAGCCTCATAGACACTACATTACTTGTTTACTATCTAATGTACGAAAACGCAAACAAAAACTACACATAATCTCGAAAAAGCATCAACCTTAGCAACTTTGATATTAACGATATCAGGAATCTCCCTCTGAAGCAAAACAATGCCAGCATTTCTAACAACAACATCGAAACCATCCTTAAAAACGACATTCCCTTCCCAGCCATTCATATTGGCCCCACCAACGATAATAATCGAATTCTGACCATCCGATTGCAACATAACAACCGCGTGCCCAGTCGGCACATCCTCCTCCTCAACTTTCCTTAAATAATCCAAACACACCCCACTTTTCTCCAAGGCGTCAATTATTAATTCCCCGTGGGCATCCTGCCCGACCTGCCCGACAAAATAAGTCGGGTAAGACAACATTGAACTACACACAGCTTGGTTTGCACCTTTGCCGCCTGCCAATGTTTGACCTGTTTTGGCTGAGATTGTTTCGCCTTGGGATGGTAGGCGCGTGATTTCCACGTATATGTCTGCGTTTGCTGATCCGACGACTACTAGGGGTGGTGGTGTGTTTACGGATTTGGAGTTGGCGATTAGAGACTGGAATTTTTTTTTGGGGTGTTTGGATTGGGTGGTGAGGAAATTGGGGGTGTTTGGTTTTGGGGTTATGGAAGGGGAGTGTTTGGTTGTGGTGGTTGGTGATTGTTGCCATGGTGGTGACGGGGAAAATGAGGGTGGCATGGTGATTTGATGGAGTTGTGATCTGATGATGGTCAATATTTTATGTCAAATGAGTTTAGTTACGTGACTCCATGATTATTTTTTTAAGGAAATGTTTATCCTATTATTCAAAAAGGAAATGTTTATCCATTAAATAAGTTTAGTTTACGTAACTCTATCGATTATGAAGTTATAACTTGCCCGGTCACGATGATGGGTGAGAGGTCACTTTTAGCTAAGCCTTTGACGTGCCACCCCCAGTATCCCATCACGCGCTATCAAAAGAAATGGTGAAAGCCTTCACCTCTTGTGTACGGTGGATATGTGAGCGGTGAGCCTCATGAATATAATTTATTTGATTTGTAAGTGTGTGTAAGATATGTTTATATGAAATTAGTATTTTTATTGGTGGTGAATGGAGTGATGACCATTGTGAGTGAAAAGTGAGGGGAGCGATGATATGTTGAATGATGATTTGACACTAATGTAAAAGATGAAAGAAAGCTGACCATTGTGTCTAGTATAACGCTTAAGGAAATGTTTATCCATTACATGACCAATGCTGATTACATCTATAACCGTGAGCTAATGATTCTTTTCATTAAGTCAACAGCCAGACACTTATAAAATTATAATCAGTTGATTATCAAACCAATCACATAAACACGGCAACGTAAGTCATAAAAAAACTGTTACCACATTAGAACATCTAAGTGCCTTTTCGAGACTCATAACACTTGAAAACCGAACTCATTGTAACACACCCAAAACAAACACACACAAAATCAAAAGTGTTGCCACAACAACACTAAAGACAGTGGCCAATGGTGTGGTAACTTTGGGCACAAGGCCCATAACGTTCTGAAAAAACGGCGTGACAATGATCTGCTACAATGGTGTGGTAACTCGCACTTCTATAGTGGTGACTGGCGAGGAATAATCTACTACAAGGACCGAGGTCCAAAACTTGAGTGGTGAGGGGCTAATAGAAAAGAGAAAATGATGTGGCAAGTGATGTTAAGACATTACTTCCGTGCTCTTATTAGATAGGTGGCCTAAGTTATCATTACAATCGATTTGGCATGAACCGTAAGGAATGATGAAAATAATACTGAGAAGTCAATATACATGCTCCGAATGAGACATAACTACTCTAATGAAAAAAATGAAAACCAGATGAAGAACATAGCAAGATCTACTACACAGTATATAAACACAACATATATGATATTGGTGCATCGACTAGCACATCCATGTCTCTTTATTAACATCAAGACTTGACCATTTACAATACAAAAAGATAGAAAGTGCAAGAACAAAAAAACCAATTTTTCTTGTGAAGTATTGTTGGCTCAAGTTCCTGAACTTTTTTTTCTACTTTGGCTTCAACTTGAGGGAAACACTGCAAAAACAAAACATTTGCTCCCTATATTACAGCAGAAATAAACATTTCGGGTTTTTAAACACTAAGAGTACCAGTACCACATGAATCACATACCTATTGATGCAATGACGTTTCCCAGTAGGTGGAGGACCATCGTCAAATACATGACCAAGATGAGCATCACAAACTGCACATACAACTTCTTGTCGAGGCATGAAAATGATAGATAGGTCTAACTTTGTCTTCACATTGTCTCCTATCGGCTGATAGTACGATGGCCAACCAGTTCCACTGTCAAACTTGGTCGATGACCTTAAGAACCCACAGATTGTGTCAACTTTAAACAACAATCAAAACATAAGAATCGTTTACATTTTGTTACTTTGCCAGATAACTTACTCATATAGTGGAGTGTCGCAACAAATGCAATGGTAAGTCCCAGGAGTTTTGGTGTTCCAGTATTCCCTGAACATCAATCATGGAAACATCATAAATTATTACAGGTGTCAAATTCGACCCATTTACTAGTCAACGGTTCGATTTGGATTGTGGTTAACCCAACTAGTCTCATACATTTAGATTATTAGTACTATAATAGCACAGTTTTCTGGTCATAATTAACACCTGAAGACGTCGTTGGATTGCTTATTCAGGTGTTAATCTACTTATCCGCATATTTTTTAAGCAAATAAGTAGTTATGAGTGTTTGGAAGAAATTGTTTACTTTAGAGTAAAGGAGGACTAAAATATAAGCAAGTTTGATAGTAATAGGCCTAATAGCTTACTTTGCAAAATAAACAGTTTCAAATAAGTATTCCCAAGCACCCCATAATTATATACTGGTGTAAAACATGGAAAAAAATAGTCTGTATGTCAACTCAATCTGGCCTGTTTGGAACATGTTTCAATCCCAACCCGTCCCATCTTGACCCATCGCCCAATCTGCCCAATCTGCCGATTTTGCACACAACAGGCTAGAAGCATGCAGTGATTTATAGGGAAGAAGCTAACATACCCGGTAAAGGCCCTCTCCGTCCCCTTTTGTCGAGTTACGTAAAACTGTTCTCCGGTAAGCTTATTTTTCCATTCTTGATCACTAACAGATTTAAAATCGGTGTTTCCACCCGCTGAAAATGATCAAACAGAGACACTGAATATGAAAAAATTCAAGCTGTTTTACAGAATAAATTATCTCCATCTTTCTCGTATAGTTTGTAATATTATTAGCTCCTCATTTGAGCAAAATATAATTACTAGTCCATGTTTGGTAGTGTGTTTTGAAAGTGATAAAACTCATTGATCAATATTTTAGTAATCAATCGCAACAAAAACTACCTAAGGTAGATAGTGTTTCGGACGTGCTTAGATGTTTTATAGTTAATCAAATTCTGCTTATACAACAGGAATAATTCTAACAATATCCAAGCAGTCAAGCACTAAATACTGATTATGTGCAATTCAAAAATGATATAATCAGCTTTAAAGGGCTAAGCCAAACACCCTAATAAACACAAAAACATGTAAAGGGGTATCATCCCCAAAACAACCAATAGCTATTTTATTTAGGGGGTGTTTGAATTAGCTTATTTGTCTGGTTTATCTGATTTGGGAAAAGCTCGTAAGCCCATTTTTTTGGCTTATGAGCTTATCAAGTCAAGCTCATGGACTTGAATAAGCCATAAGCCGAAAAAGGTGAGAACTTTTCCAAATTCAAATAAGCCCAATAAGCCGTAAGCCGTAAACATGAGCTGTTCCAAACACCCCCTTCTTAACACAGCCCCTGAATTATGTCATTATGTGTGCTAACATGAGTTCAGAACTTTATGACTAATTATATACCTAAAACTGTGTGTCAACATTTTATTACTTCGCGCGCAAGTCCTTTTGCCCGCAACGATTAAAATGTTGACACGTAAACTAAGACATAAAAAAATTAGTCTATCCCTATCATTTCTCTAAATATAAATAACTGGATAACCACAAGAATACGAGTACTATAAATTTGGAATCTTAAAACAGACACAAATGATACTATAAAATCATAGCCTAGTTGAAATTTAATCCTTAAAAAGGCAGTAATAAAAAATAATAAGACCTTGAGTTGTGGAGTCTGGTTTTTGTGATGATGAGGAAGAACCCATAGACCGAATAGATGAGCAAAATCTTGTTGTGGGTATTCTTAAACTAGATGATTTAATAAGTGCAAAATTTATTTGGGATTTTGATGAAAACAGATTTTGAAGTCTTAAATTTGTGCTGGTAGTTAAGGAATGAGATGCCNGATGGTCAATATTTTATGTCAAGTGAGTTTAGTTACGTGACTCTATCGATTAATTTTTCTAAGGAAATGTTTATCTATTATCCAAAATGAAAGAGTGTTTATCCATTAAATAAGTTTAGTTTACGTGACTCTATACTTGGCCGGTCACGATGGGTGTGAGAGGTCACTTTTTGCCAAGCCTTTCACAAGCCACCCCCAGTATCTCGTCACGCGCCACCAAAAAGAATGGTGAAAGGCCTCACCTCTCCTATAGAGCGCATATGTGAGCCCTTATGAGTGTTTTTATTATTTATTTATTTAATTTGTGAGCATGTGTGAGATATGTCTTTAGAAAATTAGTATTTTTATTGGTGGTGACCATTGTGAGTGAAACTGTGAAAGGTGATGGGAGCGATGATATGTTAAATGATGATGTGGCACTAAGGTAAAAGATGAAAGAAAGGTGACCATTGTGTATAGTCTAAGGTTTTAAGAAAATGTTTATCCATTACGTGACCAATGCTGATTACATATATAACCGTGACCGAATGATTATTTTCACTTAGGTGGTGTTTGTTTTTTAAGAGGCTCTGAATCTGAATCTGATGCGTAAATGTCTGAATCTGACCGCATCTGAACGGGAAAAAAAACTCATGTTTGAACCGCACATTTGCTTGCTCGTACTAATTTTTTTTTTTTTTTTGTTATTTTTCTGTCAACAAGAGGCATTAAGACATCTCTCTCAAGTCTAGACCATTAAGATCTTACTGCCTCTGACCGCGTCTGAACGGGAAAAAAAAAACAAACGGTCTGAACGGCCAAAATGTCTGACCGCGTCTGAACGGTTCAGATTCAGAGGCTGTTAAGAGCCTCTTTTTAAAAAACAAACACAACCTATAGTTATAAACTTATAATCAATTGATTACCAAATCAATCACACAAACATATCATACTTAAACACAAACATGTCACACAATATATTCACACATGTTGACATAAATAATGCATAAAAACGTTATTTATATTTTTCGATATCTCTACGTTTTGACGATCACAAAATATAAAATCATTAAACGTAAGATTACTACGTAAACAAGTATTAAGTTAGTTTATATCATTTTATCCAACTAAATCACTTAAGGTATGAATAAACAAGTGTTTAATACATTTCATGATCAAAGGGGTATTTAATTAATTATTACAAAGTTTATTTAATAATATAAACATATTATATATTTTTGAAAAACACTTTTGGTAATAAAGGAAAATGTTTAAATCATACTAAATATATGAATTCAAATTTTTAACCAAAATCACTTAGGGTGTGTTTGTTTCATTTAGATGTTTTGGGTCTGAATCTGACTACCGCATCTTACTAGTAAGACGTGGTCATAAAGTCTGAATCTGACTGAAATAATGTTGTTTGTTTTTTTACAATTGTCTGAATCGTTTTAATTATCTGTTTTTTAAGTATAATATATTAAACCGTAACAATACGATGAATAAGTAGGTTGAATGTATCTTTGAAAATGAAAATTTGGAAACAATTCAATATCGAAATTCACAAACACACTATTTCGATTCACCCTTGTCAACAAACGTGTTGCGGTTAATAATTTGATTCCACGGTTTCACGAAAACTAGCACACTTTATCCAACCAACCCAAAATGCAGCCCAATATCAATTCATTATAAAAATATAATCAACCCACGATATTTGTAAACAAAAGTTCGGCCACATGTTGTCTATATTTAGGCCAACCACTTTAGCCCAAAGTTATTAAACAAAAATATGTAGTTAACCTAATATATAATACTTATAAACCAACAACCCTAATCTCACGCCACTCTATCTTCATTTCACCTAACCAAATGCAGCCACTTTTCTCTCAACTAAAAAACACAACACTTTCTTGTTATTTTTGTGGGTTTCAGTTAAAACAAAAACAATAAGATGGAAGGTCTTCTATCTTTTAAATTAAACAACTTTGAATCTCGTATCTTTCTTTTACCCAAGTTTAGTTGTTTCGGCTTTAGATCTTGGTCACATCGATGTTTGAAAGGTCTTTGATGTTTGAAAGATCGATGTTATACGCTGCTACAACTCAACTTGATCTTGGTCAACATGTATTTGTTTACATATCAAAGATCGATGTTAGGTCTGTCCAAGTTGGGCATTTCTGTAACCCAAGTTTAGTTGTACATATTGAATATGATATTGCTTTAGATCTTTCTGTAACCAAACACATCGGGTAAGTTTGTACATATCAAAGATCGATGATGGCCAAAGTGTTTTATGGGCTTAAGAGGTAGTAAGACGTAGTAAGAGGGAGTAAGACCTAATCACCAAGTCTGATTCAGTAAGATGTTCATCATCTGACCGCGTCTGACTCTCGAACAAAAAACAAACAACTGAAACGTCTGACCGCGTCTGACTGGTCAGACGTCAGATGTGGTTCAGATGTTTTTGGCAAAAACAAACACACCCTTAGTTTTTCACCAAATAAACTTTCCCCACTAAGAGACAAAGTTTCTGGCCGTTACAGGTGGGCGGCCCTCTTAATTTTAAGGGGGCCGGCACGCTCCCTGTGTCAGAAACTTTGCCTATAAATACCACCTCAAATCTGGTATTTTTCCTCACCTTTTGCACGAAAATTTTTAGATCTAAATCTCTCTAAACATCTTCTAAAACCCTTTGATCATTAGATTATTAATCCTTATTTCAAGTGATTCAATCCCTTCTCATCCATCCTCATCCAAAGTGCAAAAGAAGAATACTCCTTCAACAACAAAGTTTAAGAAGTATTGTAAATTAGTAGTGTACATTGTGTAAATCATTTGTGTAGTTGTGTTGTGATTGTAATAAGTAGTTTTAGGTGAAGTAGAAGGTGTGTAGAGAAGAAGAAGTAGTGTAGTAGTGAAGTGGTGTGAAGTAGTGAAGAAGGTGTGGTGTGTTCAAGTAGTGTAGAAGTTGTGAGATTGGTTCTAGCTAGGATTAGAACCCGACATCTAGCTTTGTGTCGTTAAACCGGTGTAAGCGAAAGTTGTGTAAGATTTCTCTGCCACAAGGGAGTTTGTTGACATAGTGAAGAAAACTCTCGAGTAGGTGACTCGGGGAGTGGAGTAGGAACAAGGAAGGTGACCTTGTAGCCGAACCACTATAAATCCTTGTGTTGTGGTTTGATCTTTCTAACTCTATTCTTTCATTACTTATTTACTTATACTATATTTGCTTAGTTAGTTAGTAACTATATAATTGTTCATATAGTGCAAGTATTGAATTCACATAAATTAGAATCGACGTTTTTAAAACAAACTTGTTTTTATAAATAATAAAACGGACGTAAAACTATTCAAACCCCCCCCCTTCTAGTTTTCCACAATTGGTATCAAGAGCCACGTCAAACAAGATTTTTAAAATATATTGTATTTTAAAACTTGAAACGATCTATGGAATCGGAAAAATATTTAGAAGGGCAATCTATGTAAAGACCACCACTATTTGAAAGTGATGGATTTTTATATTGGAAAAATCGATTCGAAACTTATGTGAAATCAAAGGATCTAGATCTTTGGCATGTTATTACTAATGGTGATTTTCTTCCTTTACAATATAATTCGGAAACTAAAAAGGATGAACTTGTTTCTTATGAAAAACAAAGCGATGATTTGAAAAAGAAACTTTCTAAAAATAATGAGGTTAAAATGGTGATTTATAATGCGTTACCACGCAAAGAATATGAAAAAAAATTTATGTGTAATACCGCAAAAGAAATTTGGATTTCTTTACTAATCACTCACCAAGATAATAGTCAAGTCAAAGATAATAAAATAGATCTTCTTGTACAACAATATGAACAATTCACGATTCCGGAAGAAGAATCGATAGATAATGCTTTTGCTAGAATTAACACAATCATCACAAGTTTAAAAGCACTTGATGAGAATTTTTCTAGCAAGAATTTTATAAGGAAATTTCTTAGGGCTCTCCATCCGAAGTGGCGTGCTAAGGTGACGGCTATTGAAGAATCAAAGAATCTATCAACTCTACAACTTGATGAATTAATCGGAAACTTGAAAGTACATGAAGTGATAATAAAGAAAGATTCCAAAATGGTCAAAGGAAAAAGGGAGCAAAACAAATCAATTGCATTAAAAGCAAAGAAGGACTCTAGTGACGAAGAATACTCAACATCCGAAAGTGATGACGAAGAATATGCTATGGCCGTGAGAGACTTCAAGAAATTCTTTAAAAGACGAGGAAGATACGTTAGACAACCATTTGATGAAAGACATCACATAGAAACAAAGACGACAAGAATGGCAAAAGTGAAAGGAAGTGCTTCAAGTGTGGAGATCCAAACCATCTCATTGGTGAGTGTCCGAAATTGTCAAGAAGTCAAAATCATAAGGCCTTCGTAGGAGGAGCATGGAGCGACAATGATGAAAAAGAGACAACAAGAGAAGAGAAGTGTCTCATGGCTAAGGCATCCGATGAGGTAAGTTCCGAAACTGAATACTATAGTGATGATAATTTATCCTTAGATGAAAAAGACTTAGATAGCGAATATAGGATACTATGCAAAGTAGGACAAAAAGTAATGGCTAAAAATAAACTACTAAAACAAACTAACAATCAACTAAAAGATGAAATACTTGAGTTAAAAACTAAACCAAATAATCTAGAAAAAGGTAAATAAAGTTTAAGTGAATGTAAAAAATGTCTAGTTGTTGAAAAAGAAAATAAACAACTTAAGGAAGAAATTAATAAACTAGAGAAATTCGAAAATGGTAGTAAATCACTTAGAAAACTAATTAGCGCTCAAAGATCATCCGGAGATAAAACCGGCTTAGGATATAATACAAACGAAGCATCAACTAGTAAAACAAAAAGTGTAAAATTCGAAAGTGAAACTAGTGAATCAAAACCATTAGAATCAAAACCGAAGTACATACTTTTAAAAGATAGATTAGTACCCATTGCTAGTGATGAGGAAGTTAAAAGCTTTCGTAAATCATCTTTAAAACCCGAGGCCGAACCTTTTAAACCAAAAATAAGGTCCAAAACTCCACCACCTAGAAAACAAATAAGTTCTCATCCTAGGTCTAAAACTCCTCAAACTAGAGTAAACCAAAATAGACGAAACTTTAACAATAATCATCAAATGTGGAACTTCAATCCTTGGGGGATGTTTCCACCATATATACACCCAAGTCAAATACAAAACATGTTCGGATCAAACAACTTTGGTCAAATGAGACAATGGGGACCAACGTAATAAATTCGTCATACAAGCTTGGAAATTTAAGTTGCCTCCACAAGTTCTTACAATCCCTTGAAGACTTTGAAGAAAAACGTATTGAAGACGAAAGGTACACATTTCCTTTTATTTCCTTGTCAAGATTGCATGCTTAGTTTAGTTTCTAGTAAATATTTGTTTATGCTTGGCTTGTAGTCTCCGTTAGCTATTATACATATTCACATATATATATACATATATATATATATATATATATATGTATATATAACTATATATATATATATATATATATATATATACCTTTCACAACTCTCTCGTCATCTTGACAACTTGATTAATTTTATCCGAAATGATCAAGAAATTTTAGTTGACGAAATGTCAAGTAAAAGTGTCAAGTAATTCCTTTCGTGCGAATACTAACCAACGTATTTTTGATTAAATATAAATCTAATATTATATATATATATATATATATAGGGGAGGGTTATTGTGAGATCAAGCTTAAAGTTGTAAAAGTAAGAACTAATCACAATCATTGGATCATTTAATTGAGATTAGATGACATTAATAATTGATGAATTGCATATTTGTAATAAAATACAACTAGAGGGTTTTTATGTATCACAATTTATTAATAATTTACCTAAATAATTGGGTCAATTTTCCAATTAATATAATGACAACTCCTGTCACATCATGACGACATTGTTTGACTTTTTCAACTATTACTCGACATATACTTTTTTTATATTACTTCTTTTACGGAGTACCTTTTTTGTTACAGATATACATCAATGGACATTATACTAATCTTTTACCCATTCAACAAATATTAAAAAAATACTAAATAAACAATACTAATACATTAGTCATGCATTTCAATCTAATACATCAGTAGCTACGTCAGTTGCATAATACATCACCGGAACTGGTAGCATGTGTCACGGTACACCATCGAACGACCATGGTAGCATGTAGAATGTACACGATCAAACGGAAAATTGTTGTATCACCGGAACTGGTAGCATGTATCACGGTACACCATCAAACGCCCATGGTAGCATGTAGCATGTACACCGGAACATTATTGTTGTATCACGGTACACCATCAAACGACCAAGCATGTATCAACTTGAAGTTGTTGTCCGACATGACGACATCGGTTAGGGTTCCGATCTGAATATCTGATACACATGGCGTAGTGATGTTAGTTACCCATATTCAGGTGTCGGTTGGGGTTTGTTTACCCAGATTCCGATACGAAAAACTCGCCGGAGAGAATTGAGAATAAAACAAAAACTCCATAAAAAAACTCACTGATACTAGAATATGTATGGTTTTGTCGTGAGACTATGGTTTAAACCATGATAGACAGCGCATAGAGGGGCGGGAGACTTGAGTTTGCAGGTGGCAAAGGGTGGTTATGGTGGCCGGAAAATTAAGACGGGAGGGAGGAAAATGGTAGGAAATGGCTAATAGATATGTGATAATGAGGGGAGAGAAAGAGTATGTTAGTCTAGTGGGGTTAGTGAAAATAAAAAATGTGTAAAAATCCCTATAATACACTTTTGGCAATGTATTTAACGAGTTGGATGTACCCGCCGCGTTGCGGCGGGGTAATCACTGTTTTCGTAATACGATGTTCATTTTATTTAGGAACGTGTAAACTTAGCGAATGTATATTAGTTAATCTATGACATTGTAAGAATTATCAGAGTTTCGTTTGGTTTTTTTCGTTTTTTTATAGTTCTATACTTTTGTATCCGTTCTCTAGAATAGCAACGGTAAAGTTCAGTTTCATTCTTTTACATTACCAATATTTTTGTCTATGATCGACAGTTGTGAATTGCTTGGTCCCAACCTACACATATGGATCCCAAAGTTACAGGCAGCTCAATAAGCAAAAGGCTTGTATGCCTTAGTAACAATATTATGAAGCTATATTTGTAGTTGTCGTACGACGTCTTGTTTGGATTGAACGTTGTGTCAGGCCCTGGTGTGTTGCGGCGGGGCTAATTTTGACCGTTATAGTTTTAAAAAAATTTAAGATAATTTTAAAGGTATTTGATAGGTTAAGGGTGCATTTTGAAGTCTTTTATTTTGTTCGTTATCGAGAGGCCTTTTTGACAATATTTTTTTTTATTGAAGAAACCGGCACACATCTGCTTAGATATTTCGCAAATAAAGTGTTTACTTTTTAAAGTTATTTGATATAAGGGTGCATTATAAAAGCTATTTTATTTTATATATATCAAACTTCACATTTTTTTATATAATACGCAAAAGTATGTCAATATTAGGCTCGTTTTGTTCGTTATCGAAAGATCCTTCTATCGGAATTTTTTTTATTCATGAAATCGCAAGATATCTATTAGATATTTGATAAATAAAGTTTGTTATATGAAAAAGTTGTAAATAGTTAAAAGTCTAGGATAATTTTTGCAAGTTACTTCATATTTGTGGGTCAACTTTGTAATTTCTTTTCTTTTTTATTAGTTCTTGACTCCACCATTATTTTATACTCATTGTACCAACGCTAATATAATATTAGTTTGCATCCGTTGGAAATAATATTATTTTACATGCATCGGATTTTGTTCCGCCGTGAATTGTTATATACGAGTTGGTTGTACCCTCCGCGTTGCGGCGGGTGTTTTCCGGTTTTATAACACAACGTGTCGTTTTATGTAGAACGTATAAGTAGACTAATTTCAAAGTTTTTGTTATCGTTTTTTTCCTGCGTATACCTTGAATTTTTAGGTTTCTACGCAAAAAATATTCTTTTATCGTAGGTGCGCCTAATACATAACCAAACTATTAGATACCATGTTTAAGAGAAAAACTGAATGTGGCCAATACTATACGCTAGTAAAAACTTGATTCGGGTAGTAGCCTAGCCTTTGAAGAACTTTTTTTTTTTTACTCGTTTATGAAGAGTGTCTTAGATGCCTTTAAAGTTACTCCCTCCGTCCCATATTAAATGTTCAGTTTGACTTTTTAAGTCTTTTTTCCAACTTTGACCTTAATTATTTTTATTTGTTTTATAGAATACTTGATTCAAAATATATGAATGGATTGAGTTTTAAATATATTTTCAGTGCGCATAATTTTTACTCATCCGTCTCAAATTATTGTCATGAAAGAGAAATTACAAAGTTTAATAAAACTGGAACCCTTATAAATCTCAATCACTCAATAAGAATATTCCATTAATATATACTCTAGTTTTTACTTAAAAAGGAAAGTGGATAATTATTTTGAGACATCCTGAAAAAGAAATGTGGACAATAATTTTGAGACGGAGGGAGTATCAAATACTATTTAGCACAAGCAAAAATATTTAAAGTAAAAGTTGGAAAAAAAAAAGACTTAAAAAGTCAAAACTGAACATTTAATATGAGACGGAGGGAGTATAAAATAATGCTTCAAATATTTGGAGTTTTGGTTTTTTTGCTATTCCATTTATTGTTTTTATTTAGTACCTATTTATTATACCAACATTTTCCCCATTGTATCAGTATTTGTAACGGTGTACTAAAATAAGATACATGCCACGTCCACTTAGCGAACTATTATAATATATTTTTTAACGTTGTTCCGATATATTATAAAAAGAGTTGTCTCGGACTATGGTCCATGGAGAAATGTAGTGTATAGATAATTTTCAGTTTTTTAACAATTAAATTCCACTTGCCCTCCTTCTATTGGTTATTGTGTGGATCTTATTTTTACAATTTTAACATTAATCTTATTTGATCTCAATTCTATATATATATATATATATATATATATATATATATACTATATAATATTATATATATATAATATATATAATATACTATATATATATATATATATATATATATATTATATATATATTTTCTTGTTTTCCAGAACAAAAAACCGCAAAAAATAATTTTTGGAGGCGGCCCCCTTAATTTTAAGGGGACCGGCTGCCAAAATTTGGGCGGCCCCCTTAAATGTTAAGGGGGCCGGCCATCTGATTGTTCAATTCGTTTTCCCTCTTATTTCTTTTTGCCAAACACTCCACTTTCCCATCACCCCCATTATCTGCTGCTGCTGTGACGAAAAATAAACCACAAAACATCAAAAAACCCACTTACAAATCACATATTCGGGTTATTTCGAAGGGCAAATCATCTAAACGATACCATCACGTTTTGTAAGTTTTTCATAACACAATTTCATCTAATTCCATCTAATTTGGTCAAAATCAAGATTATGCATGTTTTATTAATTTCTTCAAATTCAAAATTTCTTTCAATTGGGTCTGGATTCCATACTAAATGCTTCCCTTAAGGGGATTAGGATGCATAATTAATACTAGGAACTAATAATTACAAACCCTCTTGTCGAAAATTTTTGAAAAAGTTCATACACTCCTTTTCAAAATTTTTATTAAACACATTGTTGAATAATGCTATAAAAACTTGATAAAACTAATCACATTATGTTTTCATAACTTGTAAAACTTGAAACTATATTTTTCGACTAAGTAAAAATATTTTTGTATACGATAAGAGGGTGTTTGGATTATGTCCAAATAATGTCGATATTAAGTCGTTATAATTTTTATAAAACATTGTCAAGATTATAAACTTAAAACTAGTAATTCGGAGTTGTCAAGATATATAATTCATACATATATTGACATACTAGTAGCATAGTGTCTAGTTAAGGAAGCGTTTGGTTTAGTAAGAAAAATGGTATTTTTGAGTCAAAATATAAACCATCTTTTTCGAAAACAAATCACATGCATAAGAAACTCGTGAGAAATGACTAGTTTTACAACCTAATGTAAATCTAGTAAATTTCATGATATATTAAGATGTTTAAAGGGGCGTTTGGATTAGTCCATAACTACTTGCTAAATATCGTAAAATATATCTAGAACGAGTTAAAATTAAAAATAAGGAACACAGTAAACTACTTCTTAGGATTAAAGTCTTAGAGTCGAAGTATGTTTACGTTCCAACATATGTCATAACAATATATACATCTTTGTTTTTCTTTATATTTATTGTGGTCTTGTTGTATTGTTGTTGTGTTTAGGTAAAAATGCCCAAAGCGACTACCGAAGATATCTCCCAAACCAAAAATTACATTCCAAAAGTTTCCCAACTCCCTACTACATCTTCCTCCATTGGACGTCTATATCGTCAAATCGAGGATAGAAACGTTCATGAAGGACGTGTAGTAGATAGTGCTTATTCTCAATCCGACTTCATTGATCGCTTGTTCACAAGCATCAACTTCGATTGTCTCTACGAAATAAATGAACCCATCATCCCTCGTTTCATTGTCGACTTCTATAGCCAAGTCACGGTCCAACCGATGACCTTGGTGTCGTCTTCATCTCTTTCATGATCCAACACGAATTTATCACCTTAACTCTCGATCAATTCGGTCAAATTCTTCAAATCCCTTTTAGAGGTCAAGCCGTTTTCTCTAATGAATGGGATCTTGACTCTCTTGAACGTTGTCGTCCTACCTTCGGTCCTTATCTTTCCCACATTCCTTCTCCCGACGAAATTCGTCAAATTCTTGGTTTGGAACGTGTCACTACCACTCGCAAAATCAAATCCAAAAATGTCCAAATCAATGAAAATCAAATTCTTCTGAAAGAATTAGGCCCCAACATGAAGCGTTGGGAAGAACTCATTCGAGAGAATGCGTTCGGTACCGGAGGCCACCGTGACCATCTCCCGGCGTGCCTTGCTCATATGTTGTATTGTATCGTTGCCGAGCAACCGTACAATTTGGCCTACTTCTTCATCAAACGAATTGAGTGCGCAAGGAAAACTTCAAAAGCAAATCTCCCGTATGGAATGTTCCTAACTCGTCTCTACCGTCATGTTATCGATAACTATCGAGATCTTAACGATAGCATCTATGAGTCCATCTATCCCACCTTGCGTCCTCTCGCTCTAAAACAAACTCGGCGAACTCGTAGTGACAAGGGAAAATCTCGTCGTCATAGTTTTCACGGTTCATCATCTCGACTAGAGGATGACGATGAGGAGGAAAGCACCCATGGTGTTAGTACCCCGTCGTTCACCGAGTTCGTTGATAATCTAGAGGATCTCGATTATCCCGAGTATACAACCCCATCTCCTAGCTCTCAAACCAACGAAAGACTTCATAAACGAACAACCGAGGTGCTTAATCGACAAAAGAGTTTGCATGAAGAAGTGCGGGGTGGCTTCAAATCCATTGGGAAGACGTTGAAGAGTATGTTCGGGAAGAAAAAGAGATGATGGAGATTTGCTTATGATTGTTGAACAATATTTTATATTTGGTTATGGATATTTATGTGCTATTTGTCCGATTTATATTCGGAAGTACTTGTAACTTACTTGGATAATTGCTTGGATGCTTGCTTAGGATGTTAACTTGCTTACTTATGTTTAATATATGCTTATGATTGCATGTTTTATCACTTAATCTATATATATGTTTGCATGCTTAGCTTATGTTTATACATATATATAACATGTATGCTTTCTAATAGACCAAAACCAATGTGAAATGTCCAAATAGAGCTTGCTGCAAACACAAAACAGAAAATAACATTTTTCCAGAAAAATTTTGAAATTTTTTGATTTCTGGGTCGTCAGATGGGCGGCCCCCTTAATTCATAAGGGGCGGCCCCCTTAAAATTAAGGGGACCGGCCTATATTTAAGGGGGCCAGCCACCCATACAGTATTTTTTACTATTTTCTTTTGCATCTTGTGACTTCTTTTGCTAGTATCAGCTATCATTTCCCTTTAAAACTAAACTGATTTTGGAATCTAACCACCTATTTTCAAATTAATTCCATTTCTAAGCATGTTTTCACCCTATATAATACCCATGCATGTTTAATTCACACCTCATAATCCTCAACCTTCATCAAACTTCATCCATCCACCATGTCATCACCAAGAACAACCAACTCCAACAATGCCAAGAAACAAAAACTTGTCATTATTCCACCAAAACAACTCTTCATTGACCTTACAAATGAAGACAACACCACTCCATCACCACCACCTCAATGCTCATCTCCTAGTGCACCAAATGCTCCTTCCAAAACACCATCAACAAATGGA
>LBNU01037134.1:5408-18301 GCA_014162995.1 Artemisia annua | reverse complement strand
TTTTTTGCAAAAATCTGTGATACCACTTTCTAGATGCCGGTATTAATTACGAGGCGACTAGTTTGTTTTGTGTATCCAATTCGAATCACAAATGATTTTTTATTTCTATGATTGTGGTTCAGTTTGAGTAAAAATTTGCAGAAAAATATTTTTGGTGCCGATTTGTTTTATGGGTTTCTTTGATTCGATTCTGGGAAAAATAAAATTGTGATTGGTATATGATGATTTGGTTAGTGATTACAGACCGCTCTGATACCAATTGTTGGCCTCCTTAATCGGATCTATGGTCTAACAACAATTCACAATATACCAAAATAAAACACGATTTGCTTCAAAATGCTTTATATTAATCAAAGTATAAATCTGTCATTAAGTTTTCTAGTTACAGGATCTAATCTATTTATAAGAAATGAAAAGGTGTGACTTGAAGAATTGTGATGCTTCGGTTTGTGTTGGTTCGACCCAACAGTCATGTTGTTTCAGAAATAACTGTCATTTGACAGTTATTTTACATAGTTGACTTTTTACATGGCTGACTTTGACCTCCGGGTTTGACCTTCTACATGGGTAAGTTTTGGGTAAGATTGTGATTAACCCAACACTCATGTAATGAACTACTAGATAGGATTTTGGGTTCCAAGTGCTCAAGCTTTAACACATAAGATGTAAAACAAGATAGACTATTACCTGGATAAGCAATACGCAAATGCCAAAACTGTGGACAACGAACGAACAAAATTCAGAAGCCGTTGCTGATCACAGCTTGGCTTTGTGTAGATTGTAGGATAACTGGGGTAAAGTCTGACAATTCAGTCCCAGGCACACAAATGGATGCACTAAACATATACAAATGGATGCAGTAAACAAATGAAAATATTATTCTCAATATTTTCACCGTCTTGGACCCATGGTTCCAATTCTCTTTACAACTAAACATGTCGAGATCCAGAGAACGTATAACAAATAAAATAACATTAGAATGTACAACAACATCTAAGTAACACTAAAATGGGTTCATTTGTGTTAACAGGTACATGAAACGGGTCAAATGGGTAAATTTCATAATACTAGGAGCGGGTCAGAAGTGACATAGCAGGGTAAATGCTTGCAAAATCTTATATGGCATTACAAAAAATTATTAAGTTGGTGATTTTAGCAAAAAGATGTATAGTTCCAGTAATTATATTTGATACTTTGATTATTCATAAAATTCATCGAAAAAGGGGTGAAAACTGTTTGTGACTCACCACTTCACGAGATAAAATGTAGAATGCAGTTTGAAACTGAATCTCACCAAAAGATTACGATGAACAACCAAACTTATGGTTTCAACTTCTGTTTGAAACTGAATATCACCACCGAAACTATTGTCATCTTTCAATCTTTTACCAGCCACCACCATGCCATCAGTTAACGACCATTTGAATACAATTCCAAATCCACCTTTACCTAAAATATTCTTCTCAGGTAGTAGCTCGTCTCACCAAAAGGTGACTGTATTCTCCAAGCAGATAAGCGCTAAACTGTTCAACCAACGAAACCCATATTAACACATCTACAAACTAAACATACACGTTGATGCACTAAACATACATGTTGATGCACTCAAATATTCAGGTGTATCATCACTATCACTATAACACTCACTAAAAACCGAATATGCTCCATTACACTCAGTAAACACCACGAATTCATTTTCTCCTACCACAAGAATCCTATCATCCGTTTAGTGACTGGTTTCAGTTATCACCATGATATTTTCTGGTAGAAATTAATCATTTTATGATTTAATTAATCAACTACCTTTGTTTATCCAGACATCCAGAGAAAAAGATTCTTCGTTTTGTCACATTTTTTGTAACAGCTCAAGCCCAAAGCAACAGACAGGCCGAATAACCTCCAAATCAACTTGAAATCGAGATGGAAGTAACTGGTATCCCATTACTCCTAAACAAATTTAACCACTGTTCTACAAGGGGCCCTACTGTGATTCAATTTGCATGTAACCAGACCCAAAACGATAAACTGACCCAATAACATCCAAATCAACTTTGAACCATAATAGAGCTTAGAAGTTATAACTAGCCCATAACTCCATAATTGTAACGTTTTAAATATTGTGGGCGAGTTTTTACAATGGTCCATAAAGAGCTTTTACGTATACTAATTTAATAACAAAAAACTGGTTCCTATTGTGTTTGAAAAGTAGAACGCTCTTAAATTTATGGATATAAACAAGTAGATGAATCGGTGTGTTACCAAAGATATGAGGTGTTGACACTCTTCATCATACAGGAAGCGGTTGTACAAGAATACCCTATCCAAACAAAGACCATGTCAATAGGGGTGAAAAAAATGAAACTTATATTTCAAGGTTGACGACAAGTAATGATAAAAGTACCAGACCTTGGTTTCCAAGAGAGCTGAGGAACACGTGAGGGATCAATTGTGTTTGGAGGAACCACACGACTTAATTCCTGACTTAGTTCAAGATTTTAATGGTTATAATTAAGAAAAATTTGTGTGGATCAATATGTCCCTGCCCATTTGACTCGAAAGGCCAAAACCTGTCATAATCTGTTAACCTACCCATCCGGCCCACTCATCTTCACTTCATGGCTAAAGAAAAGCCTAATAGTAGGTGGCACCCCTTCAGAGTTACCAGCTGCTGCAATGAGCAGCACTGGATGAGTATTGATCACGTGAGTGTTGTTCGTACAATGTATAAGGAAACCCATAAATATGATTTTTCAAGTAACAACACGATATATATTGATGCACTTAAAAATACATACAGATGCACTTACAGGATATATATTGATGCACTTAAAAATGTTTTTATGTAATCGAGTTGTATAAAAAAGTTAGCTCATTTACCAGCATCAGGAAGTCCTTCTTTTCGTATAAGAAATGTTCTCCTCTTTGATAATAGTTGGTTATATAGCTATTTATTAGGAAAGAACCTACATAGTTCCATGAATTGCACACCAGGAGGTAACTTGTTATGAGAAAACTAATATCATAACCCTGAAAAAAGAAAAAAGAAAAATACAGTAACGAAATGCATTTTCCTAAACGTCAAAAAACTCAGAATTTAATTTGATAATTATGGTATTTTGCAGACTTGAAGGCTATTGTAGTGTTAAGAGCAGAGGTGGCAATACAGATTCATGTCATATTGTAAATGTCATATTGTAATTCACAATCACTCACACAGGTAAAAATACTATAAATGGGTCAAAAGTCACTTGAGGAATATATTTAGCAGTCTAAAACATCCTAGAACAAAAAATTAAAAAACCAAGTTCGATTAATATTTATATGATTTAATTCAAGAAAAGTAGACATTGGTATACTCGACAAGTCTTAAAAGTCACTATATTAGATGAAAAAAGATGAACACTTTTTTATGTCTGAGGCCAAATCTAACTGTAATGTATTTAAAAAACACCCAGATTTTTCTATATGTAGATATGCTATTAACATGATAGCTAAATGGCTTTTTATCGCAAAGAAACCACCATACTTGTAAAAATGGGTAACACAAAATAATAATAATAATAATAATAATAATAATAATAATAATAATAATAATAATAATAATAATAATAATAATAATAATAATAATAATAATAATAATAATAATAATAATAATAATAATAATAAATAAATAAAAAAACCCACAATTGCCAAATAAAATCAATTTTAGAGGGAAAAAGTGCTCTTTTTATGCACATTGTAACGTTTTTGCCATTTTTGCAAGAGCTCGTGAAGGATAGTTTGCACAGAAAGCCGAACACTGGTTAAAATAATGACTCGCTAAAAAAATCATCATTTTTTTAGCAGCAAAGACAACAAGCACATTCTACTCTACACCTTTCTAAAACACCTATTGTCAAACAGGTTATTGTCAAACAGGTTGACCATGTCAAATTGGTCATAAGTCACACAAAATGTCGCCCGTACCAGACCCTGTTTTGACCCCTACTAAATAACTAGCCGTTTTGACCCATTGCCCAACCAACCCAATTTCCAGCCCCTATTGATAGAAACTAATAACGTGGTAATTATAGTTTCTTGGATCGTTTTGAGCCTTAGGGTTCAACAATAACAATGAACAATTATGCACAGCGGATTAAAACAAATCAATTGTTATTGACACAAGGTTTTCATCATCATCGCCTTCAATTATTATTTGATCAGAATAATAACATGTTACCTAACTGTAACAAGGATCTAAGACACCTCAGATCTTGAAGGATACGAACTAACTCTAGTCTAGGCGTTTACATAAACCATACGCCCTAGACACACACACACACCTTTCTGTAATCTACATTGTGGAAGACTTGTGAATAACCTGTACCCTATGTCTCTTTATATAGAGAGATATTAGGGTTTACAAAGAGATAAGACTAATACAGAATAATATAAAATCAGCGTAACTAATGAGATTATTTCCTGTATCTTGACATCTTTGAAGCTTTATCTCTTTGTCAATATTAGTCCTTCATGTTTTCACTCTTCTTGTTTTGTCTCATCAAATCTATAAAACCCAACACCTATTAAGCACCTGAATTCTAGGCGCTATTTCATCCAATTCCTCTTTGGTTTTGGTTCGAAAATCCAGACCAATAATGGCTAACCCACCTTCCATGAATTGCACACCAGGTGGTAATAATACAACATAAAACTTCTAATAAGCTGTGCATGCTCCCGTGTTTGACCACCTCCAATTTCAATATCTGTTTCAAATGCACCGATTGATGCATCTATAACTAATATTGATGCATCTGCTTGTGTTGCCCCTGAGATAAGGTTTTGGACAAAATCTCTATGACCCGGTAAGTCGAGCACCACAACATGGTACTTAATGTAATTGAAGTAAGCAATGGCCACCATCATAGTTACCCCTCTTTCTCTTTCTTAAGCACTCTCATCCATCGCCCATGCATAGGAAAATCACCCTTTACCCTAATATTTTAAACACAGAATGAGTCATAAATCATGCACCCAATTTATATAGAATAAACTATTGGTGGCAATTTCAGCTTGTTAATTATTTTACTTACTAATGGATCCATTCAGGATGAATATTATTTCAAACAAGTATAATAAAAAGGATTCGCTTCAAAGGACACACGACAAATGGGTAGAAACTCGCCCAAAGTGTTCTACTAATGATAAGTCTTCCTAAATCATTACATTATGTTCAATAAATTTTTTGTAATTATATTTACATGGGACAAAAAGTGTTTTGGTTGGCCCGGCCAGTTTTGACACATGACAAAATGACTAGTTAACTAACAGCTACACTGTCACCAGCTCTTGGAATGGTACATGGCTGAGAATCACGTTCTAATGAACACACTGTTGCACTAACGAATGCACTAAAATACAAACGGATGCACTAAACATATACATTGATCCCTTAATATGTCTGATGATGCATTACACTAATCATACTCATTGATGCCCTAATGTGTTCATTGATGCACTAAACATACAAACACATGCCCAAGTAGTTCCAACGATGCAATAAACATACAAACAGATGCCCTAACTTATAACATGATGCACTTATCATACTAAGAGGTGTCCTAATGCATTTTTTATGCACTAATCGAACAAACAAATGCCCTAATTTAACATTAGGCTCTTATCTTACTAAGAGATGCTGTAACACAATTTTTTGATGCACTAATTATACAAGGTGTTGTAACAAGTCGATTGATGCCCTAATCATACTAACAGATGCACTAATGCTTATTTAGATGCAATAATCAAACAAATAGATTCCCTAACTTATAACATGATGTGTTGATATAAATAATGCGTAAAAACGTTATTGATATTTTTCGATATCCCTATGTTTTGACGATCACAAAATGTAAAAACATTAAACGTAAAATTACTATGTAAACAAGTATTTAGTTACAAATATCATATTATCCAACAATATCACTTAAGGTATGAATAAACAAATGTCTAATACATTTTATGATCAAAGGGATTTTTATTTAAACATTACAAAGTATATGTGTGATTAGACATTTGAATNTTGTCAGAAACTTTTGCCTATAAATACCTGCTCAAACCTGATATTTTTCCTCACCTTTTGCACGAATATTTTCAGTCCAAATCCTTTCTAAACATCCTTCTAAATCCTTTGATCATATTGTTTCAAGTGATTCAATCCTTTCTCATCCAAAGTGCAAGAGAAGAATACTCCTTCAATATACACTCAAGAAGTATTGTAGATTAGTTTTGTAGATTGTGTACATCATTTGTAAAGTTGTGTAGTTCTTGTGATAAATAGATCTAGGTGGATAGAAGTTGTGTTGTGAAGAGATAGTAGTGAAGTAGTGAAGTAGTAGTGTTGTGTAGAAGTTGTGACTAGTTGTGTGAAGTTGTGAGATTGGTTCTAGCTACCATTAGAACTCGACATTTTGCTTGGTGTCGCTAAACGGTGTAAGCAAAGGTGTGTAAGGTTTCTCCGCCAAAAGGAAGTTTGTTGACATAGTGAAGAAAACTCTCGAGTAGGTGACTCGGGGAGTAGGGCGAAGAGGAGCTTCGTAGCCGAACCACTATAAATCCTTGTGTTTTGGTTTGATCTTTCTAACTCTATCTTTTCATTACAACTATATTTACTCTATATTTGCTTAGTTAATTAGATATAATTGTTCATATAGTGCAAGTGTTGATTTCACATAAAATAGAATCGAAGTGTTTTTAAAAAGCAAACCTTTTATAAATTAAAAAGATGTAAAAATATTCAAACCCCCCCCCCCCCTCTTCTAGTTTTCCACAATTGGTATCAAGAGCCACATCAAACAAGATTTTTAAAATAAATTGTATTTTAAAACTTGAATCAATCTATGTAATCGGAAAAATATTTAGAAGGGCAATCTATGCAAAGACCACCGCTATTTGAAAGTGATGGATTTCTCTATTGGAAAAATCGATTTGAAACTTATGTGAAATCAAAGGATCTAGATCTTTGGCATGTTATTACTAATGGTGATTTCTCCCTATACAAAATAATCCCGAAACTAAAAGGGATGAACTTGTACCTTTTGAAAAACAAAACGATGATTTGAAAAAGAAACTTGCTAAAAATAATGAGGCTAAAATGGTGATTTACAATGCGTTACCACGCAAAGAATATGAAAGAATTTTTATGTGTAATACCGCAAAAGAAATTTGGAATTCTTTACTAATCACTCACCAAGGTAATAGTCAAGTCAAAGATAATAAAATAGATCTTCTTGTACAACAATATGAACAATTTACGATTCCGGAAGAGGAATCAATAGACAATGCTTTTGCTAGATTTAACACAATCATCACAAGTCTAAAAGCACTTGATGAGAAGTTTTATAGAAAGAATTTTGTAAGGAAATTTCTTAGGGCTCTCCATCCGAAGTGGCGTGCTAAGGTGACGGCTATTGAAGAATCAAAGAATTTATCAACTCTACAACTTGATGAGCTAACTGGAAATTTGAAAGTGTATGAAGTAATAATAAAGAAAGACTCCGAAATGGTCATAGGAAAAAGGGAGCAAAGCAAATCAATTGCATTAAAAGCAAAGAAGGACTCTAGTGACGAAGAATACTCAACATCCGAAAGCGATGACGAAGAATATGCTATGGCCGTGAGAGACTTCAAGAAATTCTTTAAAAGAAGAGGAAGATAGGTTAGACAACCATATGATGAAAGGAAGACACCACAAAGAAACAAGGACGATAAGAATGGCAAAAGTGAAAGGAAGTGCTTCAAGTGTGGAGACCCAAATCATCTTATTGGAGAATGTCCGAAATTGTCAAGAAGTCAAAACCACAAGGCTTTTGTAGGAGGAGCATGGAGCGATAGTGACAATGATGAAAAAGAGACAGCAAGAGAAGAAAAGTGTCTAATGGCAAAGGCATCCGATGAGGTACGTTCCGAAACCGAATACTATAGTGATGAAAATTTATCTTTAGATGAAAAAGACTTAGATAGCGAATATAGTATATTATGCAATGTAGGACAAAAAGTAATGGCTAAAAACAAACTACTAAAACAAACTAACAACAAATTAAAAGATGAAATAATAGAATTAAAAATTAAGATACACAACTTAGAAAAAGGTAAAGAAAGTATTATGGAATGTAGAGAATGTATAGTTGTTAAAAATGAGAATGAACAACTTAAGGAAGAAATTACTAAACTTGAGAAATTTGAAAATAGTAGTAAATCACTCAAGAAGCTAATTAGCATTCAAAGAATATCCGGAGACAAAACCGGGTTAGGATACAACTCAACCGGAGTGTCAACTAGTGAAACTAAAAATGTAAAATTTGAAGATGAAACGAGTGAATTAAAACCTAAACCAAAATACGTTCTTTTGAAAGATAGATTAGTACCCATTGCTAGTGATGAGGAAGTTAAAAGTTTTCATAAATCATCTTTAAAACCCGAGGCCGAATCTTTTAAACCAAAAATAAGGTCTAAAACTCCACCACCTAGAAAACCAATTAGTTCTCATCCTAGGTCTAAAACTCCTCAACCTAGAGTAAACAAAAATAGACCAAAATTTCACAACAATCATCAAATGTGGATCTTCAATCCTTGTGGAATGATTCCACCATACATACACCCGAGTCAAATACAAAACATGTTCGGACCAAACAACTTCGGTCAAATGAGACAATAGGGACCAACAAGATGAATTCAACATTCTTTGGAATACATGGTAATCTATCCGCTTCCACAAGATCATGAATCCATTTTGAAGACTTTGAAGAAGAATCTATTGAAGACGAAAAGGTACACATTTCTTTTAATTTTCATGTGAAGTTTGCACGCTTAGTTTAGTATTTAGTTTATATATGTTAAGGCTTGATATCCCTTGGCTAGTATCTATTGTTTTTTAGGCTGAACGTTTTATACTTTAAAGCATGTATAATTGGTTTGAAGGGTGGACATATTATATTAGGAACGAGGAATTTATTCCATTGCTTTTTACTCAGCACACTAGAAACTCGATTTGTTTCATTATGCACCAAATTATTTTGATTTATTTTAGATTTGGAAAACTCTGAAGTTTATGCTATGATTTTATGGAATATTCAGTGAACGATGGCGCAAGTTTCGTAATTTTTCGATCGTTTGCTATGGTCCATCGAGTCCCGAACCGTTTTATGAAAGTTTAACCTATTGGCTGAATAGTCCTTGAGGTTTATTTTATATACACTCCCATACTTATTTAATTTCAATCCCACCCAACTTCAACTTATAATACCACTAAATTATTCCTCATTTATTTATTAATAACACAAACACATTTCTTTCTTCTTCTTCCTTCTATCTCTACTGCCGACGGCAAACACACCCCCGCGGTTATTATTCCCGGCCACCGGGAATTTTCGGCAACCCCAATTACCCATACTACTACCTTATAATTGATAGTCGGGCACTCCGACTATCCGCAACCCTTTCATTCCTAAATACCCGCGCCCAAAACTCCAATTTTTGTTCGCTGCCGCCCCTTTTTGTCACCGGTCCTTTTCGACGAGCTTGTGGTAACCGAGCTCTTACTCCACTGTTGTTGAACCTATTTTAATTAATAAAAACTCTTTAACAACCTAATTTTATTTTTTATTAAATGATTTTAATTAAACCTCTTTATTTAAAAATGTTTTTAGGAATGTTTTAATAATATTATAACTGTGTGGTTTTTGTTTGGCGTTTGGAGCGCGACTTCGGTTGCTCACAGTCAATGGTTGACTCGTGAGATTTTATTTTTGATTGGTTGTGTTGTGACGTGTGGGAGATAATTATTTGTGTTTGGTAGTTTTGAGGTCCTTTTGTTGGTTAGTCTCGCAGCCTAGCCACACCGAGCCTTAGTGGTGGTGTGGGTGGATTATTTGTCGATATTTATTGTTGGTTGGTGACTTGTTTAACTGATGTTTGGTTTGGATGAGATTTTGGTTAGCCGATATATCTATTGGATTGCGAAATGATTATTTATTTTGGTTTACTGAGTTAGCCGATGAGATATAGGACATATTTAGAAGTTTGTATTGGTAAAGCTTGTTTGATGGGAATAATGAGATGTTTGATCTGTGGTTTGGTTATGTTTTGTCGAGATTATGGTATTTAGAAAGTTAATAATACTATTTTTTTTTAATCAATTAAAATAATATGTTCGTCTATAAGTACTTTCATTCTTTTCCCCTCGGTCTTATTTGATATCTAACTATGATATACACATCGTATTTATTGATTAATTATTTTACTTATGTTTAGATATTGCATAGATTGATAATGAGATTAAAATTATGTTATTTAATCTTCTATGGATTTAAATTCAATAATTAACTACTCCGTATTTTTCTTCTTTGCGTGTAGCTTCTCTCCTTTACTTCATTTATTTTCGTTTTCTTGTTAATAATCCATTATTAATTTATATTATTATTTATTATTTATTATTATCATATTTATTATTATTTAGTCATTATTTAAACCCTATTAATACGGTAATTTACATTTAATACGCAAAAATCAACCTATGAAACCTAATAACTATAAAATCGTTAATGTTCTTTATTTAAATGGATTGATATCCGCCTTTGTGACTTGTATATTATGATTGTGAACTTGTATTTTGGTAATTTAGTTGGTATGTTATTTGGATTTTATTGGACCCTTTTATAATCTTATCAATAATATATATTTATATATATATTATTTTATATAATATATATATTGACATTAGTTTATAGATTAATATTACTATTTACTACTATCATATAAATTTTTTTATATTAATATATATACTATATATAGTCAGTGTGTCGCAACAAACAGGTCTATCAAGGCCGCATTATCGCCGATTAGGTGCTACAGCCCGACTGCCGATTTACGTAACTAGGTCAAACGAATAGGTCAACCATGGTCAACAGCGATCAACGTCGGTCAATGGTGGTCAAACTTTTTGAAAACCTATAAATCTTGCCAGAAGTACCCAAAACTCACTGTAAACTTATTTTGATCACTTATAGTAACTGTTTAAGTCTATTACAAGTTGTTTTTTAGAAAATACCTTGCTGGAAATACCTAAAACTCACCGGAAATACAGAAAGCTTGCCGGAAATAACTAAAATTTGTCAGTAATGCCAATCCGATTAATCACCGATAAATCCCGCCTAGACCGATTACAATACCTTACACAACTCTCTCGATCACTTGACGACTTGATTAATTTTATCCAAAATTATCAAGGAAATTTTAGTTGACGAAATGTCAAATAAAAATGTAAAGTAATTCCATTCGTGCGAACTCTCTCCAACGTATTTTTGATTAAATATAAATCTAATATATATATAAGTATACTTATTTTTGTTCACAAAATAAAAGCCGCGAAAAACATTTTTTTTGGCGGGCGGCCCCCTTAAATTTAAAGGGGTCGGCAGCCAAATAAAGGGCGGCCCCCTTAAATTTAATGGGGCCGGCCTACTGATTCTCTCTCCCCCGACTTTTTCACTTAATCCTTATGCCAAACACTCCATTTTCACACCCCTCTTCCTTTTGCTGCTGCTGTAAACGAACCCAACACCCAAAAACATCAAAAACCCACTTCCAAATCACCTAATTCGTCTTGATTCGCAAGGGGCAAATACTTATAACACGATTAGCAACAAGTATTGTAAGTTTTTCATAACACATTTCTTCTAATTTCATCAAATTTGGTCATAATCAAGATTAAGCATTTTATTTCAATTTCAATTTTCTCTTTCAATTGACTCTAGGATTTTCATAACTAAATGCTTCCCATAGGATTAGAATGCATAATTAACAATAAAAACCAATAATCATAAACCCTCTTGTTAAAAAATTTTGAAAATGTTCATACATTTCATTCCGAAATTTTTCTTAAACACATTGTTGAATAATGCTATAAAAACTTGATAAAACTAATCACATTATGTTTTCATAACTTGTAAATCATGAAAATATATTTTTCAATTCATTAAAAATAATTTTGTATACGATAAAAGGGCGTTTGGATTATGTCCAAAAGTTATCAAAATTAAGTCGATATAACTTTTACAACACTTTATCAAGATTATAAACATAAAACTAGTAATTTAGAGTTGTCAAGATATATAATTCATATATATATTGACATTTTAGTTGTAAAATTTACTAATAAATGAAGCGTTTGGTTTAACTAGAAAAACGGTTTTTTTTTAGTCAAAATATAAAACATCTTTTTCAAAACAAATCATTTGCATGATAAACTCGCAAGAAATAGCAAGTTATACAATCTAATGTATATCTAGCAAAGTTTCAAGATATATTAAGATGTTTAAAGGGGCGTGATATGTGCTTATTCACATATCTTTTATTCACCATTATTAGACTATTATAGACCAAAAACTAACATTCAAAGCCAAAGATATCGTGTTTTTGTGTTTATGACTGTGCAGGTAAGGATATTGCAAAAACATCATGAAAAGCAACCTAAAAGCCCAATACGAGCACGAGATTTGGAAAAGAGTCAAGAAGCCGAGTCAAAGATGAAATTTACTCAAGTAAAGCCCGTGACGATGTTTTCATTACTTAAAGCTCGTGAATATGAAAGAGATATCTTAATCGAAGATAAAATGATGATTATTCATTATACGCTTCCCAAACTCCGGGAAGTGGTCCATTTATATCATTGAAGACTTTTGAAAGCTCGTTAATCATATTCCTCAAGATTACCAAGGACTTATAAGTTTACTTTTTAGAAGTCTTTAGTAGTGTATAATTGGGAAAAAAGTTATGTGTTACTTTCCATTGAACAAAATAGAGTTAAGGGGGCTAGATGTAAAAGGAATCCACCATGGAAACCTTAAATACCCACC
>LBNU01037133.1:0-19796 GCA_014162995.1 Artemisia annua | reverse complement strand
GCCTTCCTCTTTAAGGATCTCTGGCAAACCGTTCAGCCAGTCCTTGAGGAGTATAGGTCTCACTGGCAATGGGTTATAAAGAATGCTGATATAGTTTATATCTTTTTGTGCAGAGTATTTTAAATATCACTGTTTGTCAGTTTTCAGCCATCAAAAGTATGTTTTTAGGAATCTTTTCATAAATTCATTTGTGTAGGATCACAAGTATGCTGCCATATTCCCCATTAACGAAGCACATAAAGATCAGGTAAACTCACTAACCCATGCTTGGCACACTTTCACAATTTCAGCTAAAGAATATGAGATCACGTATACGAGTAGTATTCACAATGTACGAGAAGTATTGTAATTCAAGCGTACCATATGAATTACATATATTGTCACTACTTTATATATATGATCAAGTTATAAAATTGGGAACATCATATGTATTAGTCTACTGATATGATCAATAGCGCAGTGTCAAACCATAGTATTTATAGTGTTACTGACAAAGTATATATGAATCTACAATGACGATTGTTCTGGAACATCTATAGGGAAAACTTTATATGTCATCTTTGGGGTTGTAGGAAGTGGACGAAGATGCGTTCAATTTCTTACAAAATTTAGAAGTTTATAACAGCTTTCTTACATAAAAAAGGATTATAAAGTTATCCCCCCCAAGCCGGATTTGCTTCAATTGAGTTTGACCTTTTTGGCAGAATGCATACAAGATTCATATATGTTATATAATTCCACTTTAAAGGCTAGATATTTCTTATAGCTAAACAAGAAGTAAATCAAAAAGATAGGAATTTGCTTGCATTTGATGGTGGTATGAAACTACTAAATAGAATAGCCGTTAATAAATAAATTTGGGTTAATCTACTGTAGTAACGAACTTTCCAAAATTCTAATGTAGGTAATTTAACTCACGAAAATATCGAGTTAGGTAACCAAAACTTTCAATTTCTTCCAATGTTAGGTAATTTGAAGTGCCCTTTGCACCGGTTACCTGTTTATAGCCGGTCACCATCGTTTGACTTTCGTTCACGCGTACTAAATTATAAAATACCTAATTTTTTATTCCAACCGTTATGATTAGTGGACCCAAAAACACACTTTACCAAAAAAATTCCCCCAAATCCCACGGAACCCTAATTTCTTCCTAATTTGAGAACCCTAATTCTCCAATTCCCAGAACACTAATAATCTTTTGAAATTAGATAATCAAAATGGGTAAAGTTGTCGGCCGTGGGGTTCTTTTGTTATTTGTTTTTTTTTTTTTTTTTAAAAACCCATCGTCTTAAGGTTGACAGTGAATTTGCACGATTCTGTCAGGTATCCCTTTACCCATTTTGGGATGCTCATCTAATTTTCAAAGAATTATTAGTGTTCTGGAAATTGGAGAATAAGGGTTCATCAAATTAGAAGAAATTAGGGTTCGGTGGGATTGGGGAATTCTCTTTTGGGTAAAGGTGGTGTTTTTTGGTCCGACATATAACGGGTTGTAATTAATAAATTTAAGTATTTATATTTAGTACGGGGTGAACGGAAAGTCAACGATGGTGAGGTATAACAGGTAACCGGTTGCAAAGGGCACTCAAATTACCTAACATTGGAAGAAATTGAAAGTTTTGGTTACCTTAACTCGGATATTTTCGTGAGTAAATTAGCCTAACATTAGCATAATTTTGAATTCGTTACCTACAGTTAGAATTAACCCAATTTATTTATTAACGGCTATTCTATTTAGTTAGTTCATACCACCATCAAATGCAAGCAAATTCTATCTTTTATGATTACTTCTTGTTTACTATAAGAAATATCTAGCCTTTAGTGAATTATATAAACATATATGATCTGTATGCATTCTGCCAAAAAGGTTCAAACTCATTGAAGCAAATCGGCTTGGGGGGGAATAACTTTATAATCCTTTTTTATGTAAGAAAGCCATGTTATAAACTTCTAAATTTTGTAAGAAATTGAAACCATCTTCTCCACTTCCTACAACCCCAAAGATGACATATAAAGTTTCCTATAGAGTTCCAGAACAATCGTCATTGTAGATTCATATATACTTTGGTCCAGTAAACACTATAAATACTATGGTTGACAGTGCGGCCTATTGATCATATCAGTAGACTAATACATATATGTTCCAATTTTATAACTTGATCATATATATAGTGACAATATATGTAATCTCATATGGTACCTTGAATTACAATACTTCTCGTTACATTAGTAGAAATACTACTCGTATACGTGATCTCATATTCTTTACGAATTGATGAAAAGTGTGCCACATGGTCTAGTGAGTTTACTGATCTTTATGTGCTTCGTTAATGGGGAATATGGCACATACTTGTGATCCTACACAAATGAATTTATGAAAAGATTCCATAAAAACATACTTTGATGCTGAAAACTGAACAAACAGTGATATTTTAAAATACTCTGCACAAAAAGATAATAAACTATATCAGCATTCTTTATAACCCATTGCCAGTGAGACCTATACTCCTCAAGGACTGCTGAACGGTTTGCAGAGATCCTTAAAGAGAAGGCAGTCACAATAGCAACAACACCGGCTCTAACTACTTCCTTGGTTGTCCAGTTGTTGCCGAACCAGGATCTGACTCAAGACCTGACTGTTGTAGCTAGTGGGTTGTGCTAATTGCCAATTTTGGTGCGCCATCAAGCAACTTTGAGCAGTAATTTCCTTTTTTCACTTCTAAAATACCCAAACACTTAAAACTCCTTATCTGCCATATCAAAATTTGTAAAGCGGATTTAGTAAGCAACCCTAAACACCCAAGAAGAGTCACGTACATAAGTCGTAAGGACTTATCATCACATCTACCTATATGATTTAAAACTAGACTATAGACCCGCGGGTTTCGCGGGTGGCAATAAAAAATTGCTTTTTATTTAATGTTATCAATAAATCTATTGAAGCTTAAAATCCGCAGGCTAATAGAATACAAAATCATAGAATTTTAAGTGCAGTAATAACACAATTATTGTTCCACATAAATGGAGTGACAAGTATAAAATGAAACAGTATACATTAACACATAAGATAGATATATCTGACTATCTGTTAACAATAACTTGACACACACTGAACAATATGTAACAGTGTATTTACCCCGAAACCAAGTAAACTGTCATTAAGCGAAGTGAAAATGATAGCTACATATGAAGTAAAAGATTCGACCCGGACACCAAGACCTATCCTACACTATATAATAGGCTAACCATGACACATCATCAACCTCTAACATTTGCCACCTCATTGCCACGTATTCAACTCACTGCCATGTCATTGCCTACATGACACACACTTTTCATGCATGAATTGATCATTATTAAAAAAGTTGCAGCTAATGGGACTCAAACCCATGACCTCTTGAACACCCAACAAACACTCAACCACTAGAGCACTTGAGTGTTTGTGTTTAAACATTTGAAAACAAAATTAGATGCTTAAAATTGAATGCATAAATCAGTTACAATTCAAACTATAATTAAGGAGTATTTGACCAAAATTCAAAATAGTTACAATTCAAACTACATTCACTAATTTCTATTACAATTTACATCTCATTAAATTCGGTATCCTTAAATGGATTATTAATTTAAAAAACAATACATTTATTTTTTTGGTTTGATTCTACGATTTTCAAAAAGAATGAGAAAATCACGGATAATTTGAATGGCACAAATATTATCTCCAAGTTTAACATCAATTGATTTCAAAATCACGGCTAATGATATTCAAGAATATCATCTTCTTCCATTCAACAATCCATTTGTTGCAATGAAGCAATAACAAAAACCCGTTCAACAATCTCATCTTCTTGGTCTAAATCAGGTACTACAACAAACTCCGTTTTAATCTATTGATTAAATTTTTGGTCTATTAGTTTTGTACACACAATATCTAATATTAAGAAAACATGCATAATCATATTACATGCATNAAAAAAAAAAAAAAAAAAAAAAAAAAAAAAAAAAAAAAAAAAAAAAAAAAAAAAAAAAAAAAAAAAAAAAAAAAAAAAAAAAAAAAAAAAAGGCAACACCAATCCCTGTAAAAATGCAATACCATCTCTCTGTTTGTTCTATATTCTTTCTCTGGTAAGTTTTGAATCATACTTGCTTATCATTACTAAATACTAACTATTACCAACATGGCACATCCTAATTGATACCAAGTGTGCCCATCAACCTAATGTTTTGTGTTTAAAGCTCACACTCATTAGAGGCGTTTCTGGGAGTTATTTTCCTTACAAAAAAGATGATATAGGTAGCTTTGATTTTGGCCCACGCATTAGAGATCATTATAGATATTGACTCATAGCAGATACTATAACGAAGTATTATGCACAAACTTAAACCTTGCATTTACTTTGAGAAAGTACGATTTAAAAGGAGAAAAAAAGTGTATATTACCTATGCCTTTTCTTGACCCTCGGAGGCCTCTACTATTACTTTCCTGTCCACGGTGTTATCGGTTCCCGGTTCCAAGCATTTTGTATACTAATTTTTAGCATTTTCAATTTCTCCCATTGCAAGGTAAGACTGCATATATAAAAATTATACAAATGAAAAGCAATGAATGAAAGTTACACATAGTAAATGCTATGAAATATAAGTTTAGATTGTTATGGAGGTTAGCGTATAAAGCACTGTATGAAATGTCGTAACATCCGGGAATATATTTACATCAGGTTTTACATGATCCTAGAAGCAGATCCATTAGCAATGAACTACTTCGATACCCATTCTACAATTCAATTATTTCTCTATTCGATTTCGCAAATATATAAGTCTTGTCACATATAATAAGGGAATAGCAATAATATTAAGCACCATATAACTCCATAAAGGAAATTACACTTACTGTGCTGCTCGAACTTGAGCCTTGAGAAAGACAGGATCTATGTTGGCAGCCATGAGACAATCTCCTAATGCTTCTTTCATCCTTCCAAGCTTGATCCTAGTTGCTGCACGGTTGCTATAGCACAACATTAAAGCCTTACGGCAGCTTCTCAATTTCTCATTTTGAGAAACAGGGTTTAATCCTTGCGTGTAACAATCCTCTGGTTTAGCCAGATCACCGTTACTATAAGCTTGGTTTTCCCCTGATACAAATCACAGTCATTTCTTTAAACTTGGTTTATCAGATAATACTGGGCTCTTGTTATCTGGTTTGAGCTGCAATCCAAGAATTTAGTTGGTTACTTTCCAATAAAATAGTAATATTAAACAAAGAGTCAGTCAACCATGCGAACTTCTAAGTGTTCAATAATCCTTTATTTGACTTTAACTAAGCCATAGTGGGCACTGTCGAGCCAATTTTTTAAGGCTTTTAGGTCTAACTCAACATCCTCGCTGGTAGTCTCCCTTGGCAAATCGGCAAGAAGCTCAAGATAAACCCGAGAGCTATTATACCCTGGTTGCTGAGGTTGTATCATTGTCACCAAGCTCTTCTTTGTTTCCCCTCATTTGATTTACATTCAGTAAGTACGACTGAAATCCAAAAACATATTTTCAATTTTTCATAGAACATATATGACTTACATGCTGTCGAAGAAGACATTCCTTTTTGTGATTTTGATTATTGTCCTTCAACCTTTTTAGCAGCCCTTAGACCCAAACACCTGTTAAAACTGTAGTTTTGAAGCAGGCAGAAATACCCCATAAACCGACTAAAACTGCAGCAGAGAGAAACACCAAATAAAAAGTCCAATCACCCCTTTAAAACTAAACTGTTGCTGCAAATTTGTAGTTGACAGAATGAAACGTCCATAAAAATGGCGCATACATGTCATTTGTTCACATATACTCTTGAAGTTCAATCATATATGAATTGTCAAGTGTTTTAGATGCGTTAAGTATAATTACAGCATGTTAATTCTTCAAAGATATTGATATCACATTTGAGCTCGAGCAACACTATCACGAAGAGTTGAGATTTTCTTATTTAGCTGATGAATAATTTTGATTTTAGCACATGTAAATTTTATATCATAATTAACTTATTTCATAATAATGTGTATGATTAGATCTGTTTCCGAAGATAATATATTTGTAACCATTAAATCTTACCTATAGATCAAATCTTGCTTATTGTTCTCATCTTTCCGTTAAATATGCATCCCCAGACTTGGTTTCGTCTTTGAAAACATGTTGATACATGGAATAAAATATGTGTTCAGTTGCGTACTTGAGCAAGGTAGTGAGCTAATTTCAAGCAAATGAGATAGGTGGGTGTAGTATGGGTGGAAGAGGGTGTACTAAGTTTACTTTTTCTACTGTTATATTTATGGGTTAATAAACTGGTGATGCTTCCAAAGTTATTTCATATTTACTTATCTATGTATTGTCTTTGTATATCAGAAGCACAAATGACGTTACTTACCCATCCAGATCTTATAAAACAATCGATCTTAATGTTATAGTGAAATACATTAGTATTACTATCGAAACATAAAACAATCGATTTGTACTAACTTATAAATCCATTTTTAGTTCGTTATTTTCGTGAAATTTGACGACTGAATTGGTTACTAAACACTATCACTTTATTCAAGTAGAATACAATCAGGTAGGAGTTGATTTACATTCATAGTTTTGCATAATTTTGTACTAAAAAAATCCATTTTTAGTTCGTTCTTTTTATGGAATTTCACGACTGAATTGGTTACTAAACACTATCACTTTATTCAAGTAGAATACAATCAGGAAGGAGTTGATTTACATTCATAGTTTTACATAAATTTGTACTAAAAAGTTTTAAAATCAATACAATGGTAACAACAAACAATGTGTCAATTGCATAATGCCTGGGTTATTATACCGCCTACATCTATTAAGTGTTGTTTTTCTACATCTATTCCTTCTACAAATTTATTCACCGTCTCATACTTATATTTTATTTTTTTAACAACCATGAATTATATTGATAAAAGAAAACCGGTACTTGCATTATTATAACGCATCGATCTAACCAATTATTTACTCACATGTTCTCAATAATCCATTATTGATATTTTAAATGTTCGTCTATAATACCCGTGCACGCACGGGGTTTTTACATAAAAATTTAATTACGTATTATTATAATATATTATGCGTGTAAATTAAATTGCATATGATTACATTATATATAAAAAAAACAATCAAATTACCTTAAGTCATTGTGTTTTAAAAGTAAAAGAAGTTTTAAAACCGCAGCTCTATACTTGGAAGAGTGAGCTTTTGTTGTTTTGTTCAAAAGCATAGAACTGTAATTCAAACGTTCCCAATAGCTATTGATATGTGTTATGTTTTCCTCAATGTGCACTTGGTTCTCAACTTGTGTGTTATGCTGCTAACCCATCTTTACCGTGTGGCTCTCTTGTTCATCCTGTTGCTCTATATGAGCCATGTTGGTCTCAATTTCAGCTTTCTCTTGCTCTAGAAGCAGCCACAGTTCGGCTTTAATATCATGCAAGATACAATGGAGTTTATAGGATATCAGTAGACATTATATTATCTTTAATTTAAATACAGAAATTGCTGGAAGATTGAGATTATTAAACCAAACACTATTGATCTTTTGTTATTGTGAACTTCTACAGGGGAACGAAAATGCTTTTTTTGGATTGCATTGTGGGAATACGCAGGTTGTAGGTCTTCAAAGAGGCTCATAAAGACCCAACATGTGGCCATCAATACACTACATTACAACAACCTCCAAAAAAAGCAAGAATATTTGAGATTCTATTTATTTTTATAGCAACCCGAAGGATATATTCTACAGTCTAGTTTATTAATAGGATTTATATGACTTAATAACTCTTTTAAAACACACTTTCAAGCACCCTCTGGATAAGCATTTACATACCTGGAATGACATTGAACATGCACTAAGATCCTTAAACTTTATAATTCTTAGCTAGGCACCAATTTATATCTTGAACCAACTTCCCAAAATCCAATGTCTTCCACCTCTATTCCAACTGATGCACCGTAACGACAAGTTAGTATCTATCATCTACTAAATAAACAAAATATTAGTACCATACATCAAACACGCTTGACTACCTTACCAAGAGTAATGTTTGTTGTATACGATGAAAAATCCATGCTCATAGGAGATGAATCCTGATTCAAAGTTCGTGCAATGGTATTGGTCAAGTCATCAGTTTGGTTGAAAGCTTGACCATGCCTAGCATGCCCAAGGGAACAATACACACAACACGTTAACCAGAAGGTTTACCTATGTAATAAACCAATATCAGAATATTTAAATTTCCATGCTCATAAAAGAAATATTTGACCATCTTTTAGTACTATATTAACAGAAGCAGTAGCAAATAGTACCTGAATTGGTGCCTCGGGCATGGTGTTCCCATCTATCCTGCATATTACCTGATAAATCCTACACGATTAGTGATCACCAACTCGTTATAACGATAAATTTCAGACATTTATAGCTTACCCTTTAGATTCAAAAAAACTTCAGAACATGTTCACGTGGGCCTTGATATACAATCTTGCCATTAGTCAAAAGTATGATGTCATTAAACAAATCATAAGTCTCGGGTGCGGGCTGAGTGAAATGACAGTTGTTCCTTCAAGAATGTTAATAAATTGTTTAAGAGACTTCACGATTTGAAAAGTTGTGGAACTATCCAATCCTGCTGATATCTCGTCCATAAGAAGAACCTTTGATTGTCCAACTATCATTTCACCGGTTGTCACACGCTTCCTTTGTCCACCAGAGAATCCCCTTATCATTTGATCCCCTACCATAGTATCTGCACATATGTCTAACCCCAACATCTGCACAATTAAGCATTTATGTTAGATGTTGCAAATTCGATCCGGTTCCTTATAGAAAGGTTTGTTATGTTTTAGCTAAAAAGAATATGAAACGGGTCAAATGTGCCGAAAGGCTTAAACGACTTGCACTTTTCCTTAAAAAATACTAAACACAGGGCCTTATATTAATTATATTTAATAAAACCGTGAAACATTAGGCTTAAAGTATTCGAGGTCTACCCAACCCGACCCGTCAAAGAATAAACCATTTTGACATGTTTCTGAAACCCATCCAACCTAACCCATTTTTCCACCATTAGTTAACACTTTGACATGATCATACCTTTAGAGTATAATCTGTAACCACATTAGCTTCTTGACCTTTTGTTGAAGCAGCTTGAATAACAACAAAACAATAATAAAAATTTTAAATTTCGGCCATAAACTATTCAAAAATAAAACCTTCTAAATGCAACCTGAACCAGACACGTACATAACTTACCCGTTTTGAAAGTTTGAACACAAAAAACTTGTGTTGTAGGTACAAACTGCATTTCCCACTCATTAAATGAGGAGAATGCCTCCCACCCCACAAGATGAGATGATTGAAAGAATGAGTTATTTCCATGAAATAATTTGGAAAGGTATTCCAATATTTCTTTCTATGTTGTGTTGATAAGGCATTGAAGAATATCGGGATTTCTGAACTTGTTATGTATAATGCACCTCTTATTCAGTTCTCTTCTTGGATGGTTGATGATCGTGATGGTAACTATCTTAAACTTCTCTAAAAACAGAAAATGTAATGACTCCTAAAGTCACAAAAGATGTATGTTTACTCGCTCATGCGAATATTGTCACTGGACCTATCTATACAAGTTTAAAGATTATGTAAATATCTGTAATAAACGGCTCCAAGTAGTCAATGTCTTCTAAGTTAAGCTCATGGAATATGTTGGATTTTTAATGTTCAACGTACGTAGATGGTACTTTCTTGATGTTTTATATTGTAGTATGCATTGTCTGCACACAACTATTCCATACTTCCTAGGCGGCTGGGTTTCAAAACAAAAATTCTTATAATCCTATAGCTAGGTTGACAAAAAATTATGATCTTTTACCTTGAACGGAGTAGACAGCCTTTGTGTTGACGATCACCAACCCATTTTTCATCCTGTACCTTGAACGGAGTAGACAGCCTTTGTGTTGACGATCACCAACCCATTTTTCATCCTGTTACACCTGCCAGAGAAAACAAAAGTATTATCTTATCTTTTATAAAAACACCAACAAATCGACAACAACTATAGCTTTTCGCCTTTTTGGCTACTACCAACGAAATTTGGATATATCAAACTGGTACACATTAAGATTAGCAAATAAACACACAAAAATATAACTTTATATAGAAAAAACAGAGGTTAAAATTAGCACACAAAAACACAAATACCTAACATTAAAAACAATTATTTACTACTACTTGCAATCCAACACACCTAAATCATCAATCAAAGTACAGAAACAAAAGCCCATAACTCAATTATCAAATACCCAAAAAAAAAAANCTATTATACATTAGTTGCTGATACATACATAATTTTTAACAAAAAAGCATACCTTTGATTAACCCAAAAACAAATCCGGGTATTTAGATGGACATATCGGTGCGCGAATGGTAGTGGTCAAGTGGTGGTGGCAGGAATGGTAGTGGTCGAGTAGTGGGTTGGAGAAGGAAGCAGCTAGGCTATTTTGGTTGTTTTGATTTATTCCGTAACTTACAAATTTAGAACAAAAGTTATATATCTAACCTTCCAATTTTGATCCTTGAAGTTTATAAAATCACACCCGCTTTTCAAAGTTTTATTTTTTACACTTTTGACACATATGGTTTTTTACTCAAATTTCTCAAAAAAAACGAATTTATATACCTTTTTGCCAAATATAGAAATATTTAAGTTTTTTCTTAAATCTTTTTAAAATAAAAATAATGACAATAATTCAATTTATTTCTTAATAAGGTATGATTTGATTATTTTGAAATGAAAAAGTCCCCGCTAGGGGTTTTATTTTATTAGGAAAAAGATGTATTAAGTCGGGGGGGGGGGGAATTGCATTGCTTATATAAGAGAGATATATGCAATTTTACATCTTTAGAGGGGTATATATTTAAGTTAAATTAAAGGAGTAAATTGTAAACTATGTCCCTAACGTTTGCCTTTTATGTGAGAAATGTCCTTAATTTTAAAAAAAAATTGTGAGTGGTGTACCCAATGTTTGGGCTTTTTGCAAGAAATGCCCCTGATGTTGCATTGTAGTTGCAAAATCTCATTTTTTGCTGACGTTCGTTAAAAAATCCTGTTAGTTAGTCCTTACGTGCGTTCCATGTGAGGGTACTTTCGTCATTTTACTGTTCCCGCCTTAAACACCCGCCGGCTACCTCCCCATGCACGAAATTCGACAAGGAATTTTTAGCAACTAAACATGATCGTGTATAACCCGATCAAATCACAGACACAAACACATTTTGTCTTGTTTCAACCGATCAAATCACACACCCACAAACGCATACCATCGGAACTTAGCAGCCGTGAAAAATCAAACAACACATATACCAGGTAAGAATATATAATGTTTTTTATTTCATTCAAGCATTATTTGTGTTAATCTTCATCGTCAATGCAGTAAAAATGTATGGCAATCAATTTGTGTTGGACGATGCTGATGATGTTTTGGAAGTTAACACCATATACATGAACTTAATAAATGTTATTTCAAACTAGTTTTTAAGAAATTCATAATGTTTAAAAATTAATTTTGACATACAACAACTGCATAAGGACTACGTTTTAGGAGGTTCATACCATGGTAATCGTTCTATTTACCTAGTTAACTGTACTGGCGTGAGATGGAAAATCAGTGTTAAGAGAGTGTCAGAGTTAGTGTGTGCGGTAGAGGGACCTAGGTGGAATGACTTTGTTATGCACAACATCACGCCATAGGCTGCTAGTTTCATACACTTTAATTCAGTTATGCTGGAGCTTGAAATTTTAAGCTCAATCGAGTTCGAGCCTGAGTTTTAGTAATTGAGTCATGCTCAAGCTTGACATTACTCATCATGATTACACCATTAATTCATGGTGTTCTGTAATTTCCAACTTTTTGCTGATATTTATCTAAGGAAATAATCTCTTATACAATAAGAGAAGATACAAAATGAGAAAATTAATTATTTTATTGATCAATAAAAGAGCTCATTTTTGAAATCAAGCTTCTTGATTAGCTAATAAAAATCAAAATTGAATTTAATCGTCCACCTCATCTAAATTTTATTTAGCAAAACAAATATGCATATAAATACATGTGTTAATTTTGTATTAACAAAAAAAAAAAAAAAAATGTAACTAATAAAAAAAAGAAAAAAAGTTAGTTGTTCAATTTTAAATAGATTATAAAGACTTAAGTAATATATCAGGTTTTCATCGTTTTTAAAAACTTTATTAATTTAACAATTACCGATTTACCCCTATACTCTTCCTCTAGAAAAAAATGAAAAAAAATGAAAAGTTAATGCAAAACCGTGAGTATGTATGAATATTATAATGTGTTTTTCTAACTTGTGCCTTAAAAGAACAAGTTAAGCACACCAAAAGTATATCAAAAGTACACTGAGACCTACACAAAGCATATTTGTCTGTACTTTTATGTGGATCCATGTGTACTATTTCGTGAGCTCAAGTTAGAAAAACCCTATTATAATTATATAAATACAAAATGCTGCCATTCTAAAAAAAGAAATTATATACTAGTAAATAAAAAAGATTTTACATACGGAGTAGTTGTTTAGAAAAATCTTACTTACCAGTTACCACGTGTATATGGGGTTAAAAACTACTATGCGGCTAAAATAATAATTGTACCATACGGGGTTAAAATAGCAGGGTCCAACATTACAAAACTTAATTGTAGTCTAACAAAGATTGTAGGCGGTTTAACCAAAATAAACTCCTATATATATATGAGGTGAGATCTACAGCATTCATCAATTATCTAAAGAACAAACTAGCTAATCTTGGCCCTTCAATCTATTTTCATCCTACGGTGGAGATAAAAGAAATAAAATAAAATAATAACAAAGCAAGGGCAGAAATGTAATTATGTAAAACCCATTTTCCACCTTTTTTTTAAAAACAACATATCTTTTAAACGGTAAATCTTCAAACTACGAAAAATATACCATTGCGACGGGAATTAAATTATCTTTCTACAGATATGCACTTTTAAATACTTTCGACGAATTTTGTTTTTCAAAATTTTCGCCCAGAAAAATCACACGTGATTTTAAAAAATCACACGTGATTTTAAAAAATCACACGTGATTTTAAAAAATCACTTGTGATTTGTTATTTTAAAAATCTCATGTGATTTTATAAATCACAAAATCACATGTGATTTTAGCTGGCTCGCAATGTTTAGTCGAAAACACAGCTTACAAAAAAAAATCACATGTGATTTCACAAATTATATGCGATCTTTAAAGCAATAAATCACATGTGATTTGTGTGTAAATCACATGTGATTCACTTTAAAAAATAATTTGAAGTAAAAATCACATGTGATTTGAGGTAAATCACATGTGAAATCACATGTGATTTGCACAAATCTCATATGATTTTTTGTTGAGTCACACTGCAAAAGGTTAAAAGGTACAAAAATAAACTACCATTTTTTTTCAAATAGCACACCCATTTTGAAAAACCCATGAACACCTCCCACTCACAAAAATGGTATCCCTTTCGCACGCCATGCCAAAAGACCCAACAAAATGAAACCAACTGATCTTGAGACTTAACCATATAGGAAAAATAGGAATCTTTTCTTGCTAAAGGACTTAAGCAAACTATCACCATAGAATCTTTATTGTCATTCCTAACCATTGTTCTCATCCAATGATCAACACTTCAAACCATACATTTTCCTACTGTAGGACATGGGTCAAAACTAGACTAACCAACTAGTAACTGAAAATTAAAGAATAATTAAACTGAACACAAGGATGATCCTTTTACAAATTTTGTTTTGATCTAAAATTGGTCCCTTTTCAAACAAGACCATAAACAACCCTAAAGAAACTTGTGGATCCATAATATCCATCATTACCTTCTTCCACCCAACCACCAACCACCACCACCACAATCATAAACCGCCACCGTCGTCACATTAAAAACCAACCATCATCACCTAACCTAATCCACAACGCGCGTCAATCTACGCGCTACCCTGAGCTCTGCGAGTCATCTCTCTCCAACCACCTTTCCTCCACTCCAATGGATATTATTCGATCGCCATTAGCAATCTCCGGCGATAATCTCCGGGAAGCTCAGTCCATGTCCGACCAGATCTTGAAATCTTTGCTGGTGAGATAAATATGAGAGTAAAAAGAAGAATTGAAATGAAGTGAAATGAGTAAATGAGAGACTCTACCAACTTTTTGTGTGATGTATTTAGTTTTGAATGATATTACAAAAGTGCCCATCAATAATTAATTATATTAAAATGAGGATTAATTTAGACCTTTAGATTTAAAATAGATGGATGGTTGAGATCACTTGATTTGATCTTTAGATAATTATTGTTCTGCATTGAACTTTTGTCATATATATATATGTCACCCTTCTAAACTCTTAGCATCGATCCCATTATTCTCTCTTTTTTTTTTAAAAAAAGAAAAAGAAAAAGAAAAAAGAATCCATTCTTATAACGCGCAAGTACCATATCGGTGTACTTTGATCATGGATGATCTTCCGCTCTCTGAAATTGTGAAGATGTTCAAGTCTGAGGAAGCTAAAAAACATTGCCAAATCCCTCTGTAGATATCACGAGCTATGGTTGTTAATAAAGAATGAACTCAACAATCTTAATGAAGCTCATAAGTATATGACGTACAAATATTATTCATCTGGCAATGATCCCGATCCCGATCTCGAACATAAGATTAAACATTTTAGCGATAAAATCGAATTTGCGCAAGGAGAGTGTTCGTCATTATGTGAGAGCTTGAGACAATTCCGGGATTCATATTTTGGGGATGAAGCCGAGGCGATGGATAGGCTTTTTCATGCATTTGGAGATATATCTTTTTACTAAATTAGTAATTTGTTGGTTCGTTAGTTGGTTCTAATACATACTTTCTTTCTTGTTCGATACCTGTGTTAATTAACTAGTGTTACGTATAAACTTTGTTTCATGATCATGATTTTGTTACTTTAGTTTCTGCGTTAATCTTCTTGTTGTTTAGTTGCTTGAATCTAGTGATTAAAAGGTTTTCCGTAGCTGCTTTTTATATGGTTTTGAGATGCTTTTGACGTCTCACAAAGGTGACAGATTCTACTTTCTTCAAGTACTTTTTAGGGTTTTTCTTGGTGTTATTTAGAGTGAGCGCAAGTAATTTAAGTGATAGCCTTTTAACTATAATAATAATAAAATCCACCAATCAGTGGGTGACACCTCAGCGTGTTGATGATTTGTGTGGAATTTGTGAGTGGATGTAGCATCCCTCTTTCTAAACTTATCGCCTTATACTTTATAGCTTCTTGCTAACTTTCAGTGGCGCGGATACAGGAATTTGAATTGTGTGTTGCACGATTTTCGGCTCGCTTCATAAATAATGCTTTAGTCAGTTCCATTTATTAGGCTAAATCTAGTTTTTTTGGGTTTTATTCTTTGATGTGAGTAACTTTGTAACTAGAAATTTATCGTTCAAAAAAAATTTTGTAAGATACTTGCTTTTGGGATATATACTTGTTTTGACTAGTGGTTTTGCTGTGTCTGAACTTAGATTCATGATTATGTTACTTCCCGTACGTGCATTCAACTTCATATGAATACAAGTAATTTGATTCGGCTGGAGATAACAAACAACCTATCGATCAACAAGTCATTTTCCTAAGTAGCACCCCATCGACGCGTAATTCTCTATTACACGAATACCCCAAGACGTACATGTTGTCCCACAATTTTGTTGAGAACTCGGTCAGCTAGACGACCGAGTTGTGTGGAAAAAAAATCATTTTTATTAGTATGTGTGAGTATCGTGTGAGGTATATTTTATTGGAAGGTGTAATCTTCTTGATTATTATTGAAACAACTTGACCAATATATATGATACATATGAATATTCTAGATAAATACCAATGGGCTAGGCCTAATTACAGACATAATGACTAGAGGGCTAATGTATACAATAACGACTAATACTCCCCCGCAGTTGGAGCGGGAGGAGGCCGGATGCTCAAACTGGATCGAAACTCCTCGAACAAAGCGGAAGGTAGTCCCTTGGTGAAGATATCGGCATACTGATAACGAGAGGGTACATGTAGAACACGCACTTGACCCGTTGTAACCATGTCACGGACGAAGTGAATGTCAATCTCAATATGTTTTGTCCGCTGGTGTTGAACCGGGTTGGCAGACAGATAGATGGCACTTACGTTATCACAGTAGACAAGAGTGGTAGTGGACAAAGGAGAGTGTAACTCACGAAGAAGGTTGCGAAGCCATGCAGTCTCAGCTACAACATTAGCAACTCCTCGGTACTCAGCTTCGGCACTAGAACGTGATAGGGTGTGCTGACGCTTGGAAGACCAAGATAGTAAATTATCGCCCAAAAAAACACAGTAACCTAAAGTAGACCGTCAAGAGAAGTGGTATTAGAGTAATCTGCATCTGTATACCCAACAAGAGAAGTGGTATTAGAGGAATATAAGTGAAGTCCAAAATCCAATGTCCCTCGAACGTACCGTGGGATACATTTAAAGGCAGCTAAATGTGGCTCGCGGGGATCATGCATGTAAAGACAAATCTGCTGCACTGCATAAGACAAATCCGGTCGTGTAAATGTGAGGTACTAAAGACCGCCTGCAAGACTGCGATATAATGTAGGATCTTGAACTGGAACACCTTCGGGACCCAGTTTAGACTCTGTATCAACTGGGGTACGAGAAGGGTTACAATTGGCCATGTGTGCACGCTCAAGAAGCTGACTAGCATACTTCCGCTGAGAAAGAAACAGTCCTGTAGAATGGCGAGTAGCAGAGATACCAAGAAAATAATTAGGTTCCCCGAGATCAGTCATGTCAAACTCACTGTGTAAAGAAGCAATGATTTGCTGAAGTAGAGCAGTAGAAGAGGCTGTAAGAATAATATCATCCACATAGATAAGTAAATAAGCAACCTGAGATCCCTGTCGTAGAATAAATAATGAAGAGTCACATCGACTATGGTAAAATCCAACTCGGGTAGCATAACCAGCAAAACGTTGAAACCAAGCACGAGGTGCTTACTTCAGTCCATATAAAGATCTCTACAAAAGACAAACATGATGAGGGTACCGGGAATCCACAAATCCTGGTGGCTGATGCATATAGACAGTCTCAGATAAATCACCATTAAGAAATGCATTCTTAACGTCAAGCTGATGAATAGGCCACTTGTGAGACACTGCAAGACTAAGAACAGTGCGGATGGTAGCCGGTTTGACAACCGGACTAAATGTCTCGTCACAATCAATACCAAGCTGCTGACTACTGCCATTAGCAACCAAACGAGCCTTATATTGGCTCAAAGTCCCGTCAGCATGAAACTTATGCTTGAATAACCACATAGATCGAACCAGATTAACACCAGAGGGCCTCGGTACAAGAATCCAAGTACCATTTTAAACTAACACATTATACTCATCATACATAGCATTAGACCAGTGAGGATTTTTTAGAGCAAGAGAGGGAGATTTAGGGATAGGAGAAATGGAAGAGGTATGTAAGGACAGACGTTCAACGGGTTTGACAATGCCTGATTGAGACCTAGTGACCATGCAGTGAGAACGAGGGGGTTCGTTAGTGGGTTGTTGCGTGGATTGAACAGGAGAAGGTGGTGGTTGTGGTGTATTTTGGTGATGTTGGGCCGAGGCCGTTGCACTGGGTGAGGTGTCCAGTGGTGTTGTATTTTGGGCCGGTTGTTCATTATTGGGTTGTGAGAGTTGTTGGGCTGAATTGTTGTGTGAGGTGGGGTGTGGTGTTTCGTGAGGTGGGGTGGGTGGAGGTGTGTCGGGAGTGTGTAAAACATGGTTGAGAATTTGAGGAGGTACGGGATCTAAGAAGGTGTACGAAGGTGGGGAGGTTGGTGTCATGGATCGGTAAGGGAATTGGGTCTCATCAAATGTGACGTGTCTGGATATGAGGATTTTATTAGTTTCAAGGTCTAGGCAGCGGAAACCGCGGTGATATGCGGGATAACCCAAGAAGATGCACGGTGTTGCTCGTGGAGCCAGTTTGTGGGTGAGTGAAGGTGAGGGTAACAAAGGCATCCGAAGATGCGTAAGCGAGAGTAATCGGGTTCTTTTTGGAAGAGTCTAGTAAAAGGTATTTCGTTGTTGATAGCGGTGGAAGGGAGAAGGTTAAGGAGGTAGGCGGCCATGTGAAGAGCCTCAGCGGGTAAGTGGGCTTGAAAAAGGAGTGTACGAATGACGTTGTTGATGGTTCGTATCATGCATTCGGCCTTTCCATTTTGTTGTGAAGTTTTGGGGCAAGAAAATCTTAGTTGAATACCATGGTTAGAAAAAAGGGTATGTAGACGGTTATTATCGAACTCACCACCATGATCACATTGGAAGCTCTTAATTTCGCATTTAAATTGATTTTGAACATACTTACAAAAATGCAAAAATTTATCAAACATGTCAGATTTAGAACGGAGAGGATAAATCCATAAATAGTGTGAGAAATGATCCAGGAATAAAACATAATATTTAAAACCACTAGAACTAACAATAGGAGAAGTCCATAAATCAGAATGAATAATATCAAAACATTATTTAACAATAGAATCCGAACTGTGGAAAGGAAGCTTCACATGTTTGCCAAGTTGGCAAGCATGACAAACATGTGGAGTCTCTTCTTTATTACAGGAAATGAAATGACGAGAAACAAGGGACCGTAACACTTCGTCACCGGGATGACCGAGACGTTGATGCCACGTTGTGACAACTGGTAAATTTGGGTGACTTTTAAAAACTTCCGCATTACTATTTTTATAAACCCGAGTATTGAAGTAAAATGATTTTGAGTAATTTTGAGGAATTTGGATTGAAAAGTTGAATATATATCAAACGTTTATCGTTTTGAGTAATAATTAGGCTATTTGAGTACTTCGCGTTAGGCACTATTTGACTTTGGCACTAGAAATCCTAATGAAAGTATTTTACAAAGTTAACGATTGAGAATCTTTTGACATAAAAATTCACTTAGTTTACCCGAGTCGTAAACCACCTCTTTAATTGGGTCTTATTCATTTAAAAGAACTCTTTGGAATATATTGCGGCGGGAAATGTTTATTGTAAAACACGTGGTGGTACTTCTCAAAACGAAATTTGGTGGCTACGCGGCCCTAGACTTATGAACTGCAAAAATATGTTTTGGGGTAAGTTTGAAGGAAAAATAAAAGTTTGGGCTCCCTAAATGTTCACACCCAAACTCTAAAACTAATAACTAATGGGGGACCAATTTTTGCCAGAAAAGCTTTAAACTTACAACCCACATACCTCTTGATCCCATTTTTTCACCCAAAAAACAACCCTAACTCCTCTCTCCTTCTTCTTGCGCCGGCGCCAGCATACAAACACACCACACACATCCATTTTTTTTTAATCCAAGCTCAAAAAAACATCATCCCCCATCCATTTCCAATCATCCTATATAATTTTTTATACATCAAAAACGACCCAAACAACCCTAAAACCCATTACAATCGTGGGGTTTGTTATTGTTTTCAATCATTTTGTTGTTGAAATCTTGTTTGTTTGAAGAGAAGGTAAGTGGTAAGTATTTCTGGAAGGTTTGACTTTGTTACAAGTCAAACACGATTCTTGTAAAAAGTTTGGGTAACCCAAAAAAACTAAGTGGGTTTTGATGTTTTAGATACGTTTTGGTTAAATAAAAACATAA
>LBNU01037131.1:29784-75893 GCA_014162995.1 Artemisia annua | reverse complement strand
AAAAAAAAGATCTGTTGTCACATATTAGGTGATGAGGTTACTTTCAGAGGAGTGTCTGATTTGGACTTCTTGTGTCTTTTTGAAGTATTAACAGGAGGAATTGCTTAATTGTAAATGGGAGAAAACAGTTAGTACTTTTTTTTGCTTTGATTTGATTTCGTTTTCTTAGTATATCCTAGAATAGGTCTTGCGGAAATCTTCTGATGTGGTATGAAGTATATATGAAAGAGGATCATGTAAGTTGGATGGGTAATTTTTGGAGAGGCATTTTTAAGAGAACATTCATATATTGTGTATGTTTTTTTTGGTTAATGGTGCTACGTAGGATTGGTTTATTAGTGAGGCAGTTGCAGTTGGACCATTAGAGCATTGTGTTTTTGGTAATATTTATTTGGCAAAATAAGTCTTGCGCTTTTTCCCACAATACGATGATGCTGGGGTTTGTGTCAAGATATGATTTTTTGCGGTTTAATCAAAGGTTTCGTTTAACCGAGCAGGGTGATGGAACTTTCGAAGCACGCTGGATTATGGCGAGATGATATTCGCTTCTAGCTGGGTTCTAAGCTATATCTTCTGGGGTACACCATGTTTCTTCATCTCTTTGTATATATTATAAGGATACGCTATTATAGTTTAACATTTTGATGCACAACTAACCATTTTATCGCTTTATAGATACATATTAGGATGGGGTTTGAGGTATTTGCGTTTGGGGTTGGTGGGTTTTTATAATAATATAGTAGAGATATATTATTAATTTAGTATTATTTTGCGAAGAATTTTACGGTAATTGAACATTTATTATTATTTCTACATGATAATTTAGGCGCTGATAATAGTATTTTCATTTCATATAGTAACGGGTAATTATTAAAATAAATAACATGTAAATAATGTTCAGGAGGGGGTGGTACTGGGATAATAAGGATTGAATATACACCAGCCAAAAAGTTTCAGGCATAATCTTATTACAAAGGGGGCTTTGTCGGACGTATAAGTAGGTTACTCATGATCGTTGTATGAGGAAAGGAAGTACATACATTGAAATCCATGTATGATGCGCTCATGTCATGAAGCCACTGATGATCTCTTAACGTTGAAGGCGATGGGCAGATATATCGTCAGATAAACGGACCGATTCTCATGCTGTTCGTAAATATGATCGCGAACCATATACATAAAAATAAATAACTTGTAGAAGAAAATTATTTAGCTCAAAGCATAACAGTGGATAATAGAATTAACAGATATAATTACAACAAAAACAGACTATAAACCCCCAAAACTGCAAACTGACCGGATTTGACTGGAACAGAGTTCTTATTTGTTTTTCTTTAGTTTTTTGAAAGGCATAAGTTCTTATTTGTGTGTTCATTTGTCACAAAGTCATTAATGTGAAAATACCAAGTTGCTATTGGCCCAATGGTATGAGTGGATCTCTATGCCAATACATTGGCAGTTCAAATATCTTAGAGACTGTTGTGACGATTTCAGTAAGGGAGACAAATGGACTGGTTAGATTACAGGTCCGGGTCACAATGAGTGCTTTTTGGTGTGTACCAAAACAGGTCAGACCGGTTGGGCAACCCACCAACACTTTTTATTCATTTTTTAGTATTATTATTAGTTTACAACTATGATCACCTCATTTTTATATAATGATTTACGCGGTCTATGCATATGAATACATTTTAAATGACATTCACGCTGAGCCATCCCCTTAATGTGGTAACTAGGTCTAGGTTCAGTTTACCACCACTACTTTCAAAGAGTAAAACAGAGACCCAATGCCATCAGTTTCTATACAGTTTGTTGTAAGACAATTAAAACGAATGGCTGTGCATACCTGAAAGAAACTTTAAGAAGGTTGCTCCAACAAAAGTCCGTGGTTTTACTGCACAAATGAAACACAATTATCTCACAAAACAACGAAAGTTCCGAAGACATCTCTTGACAACGTGATTTTAGAAGTTACTGGATAATGTAGCATTCAAATTTTTACTGAAAACTGAAGTAGTTGGATAATTACGATGTGCAGTTTCTAATTTCTCTATTGGAGAGACATTAGATAATATAACAGACAAGTTCTTCTGTTGGGGATAAAAAGTTGGAAAATTCAACTCATTTACTTATAAATGGTTCGATTCTTGTAATAAGTGATGGTCAAAGTATTACAATAGAAAAACTAGCTTAAAAAGTATATTGGTGAACTAGGTCACAATTTGTCCAAAAGGTCCTAAATCTTTTTATTAAAAAAGATTGTATAAATGAAATTGGGACTGATTAAAAAAAAATGACCAAAAAGTGTTCCAGAGCACTTCTTTGCGAAAGAACCAAGGAACCAGCGGAAGTGCCCAAAAGTAAACAGTCAAGTATACACTTTCTTGTGTCTCGACTTATGCAACAAAGTGTCAAGTTTGATGACTGAAAATGCAAGAAATGCAATCTACGGTGAATTATTGTATTTTCAAAGGCACAGCGGTTGAAACTAATTTGCTCAGAAACATGATGTATAGAAATATTTGTAAATGATAAGACAGAAGGTATGTTGTCAGGCTTAACAAATGAAAATTTTGCATTTATCGAACCTGCTTCGAGGTCCAGCATCTGAATAAGCATGAATGTGATATTGACACCAGCTACAGCAAAAGGATATTCCCACATGGACCGGTCATCCTCCTGCTTTCGAAGTAGATCTTGAAATGATTTCTGCATAGAATATAGTAATTTAACACCCACGGGTATAAAAGAAATAAATCAATACTTCCATAACTTACAACCACACACAGGAAATGCTTGGTAAGAATTCAAAAGTTACATAATGAAGCAAATTTCTTTTTGTCTTTGTCTATAGCCAATTACTTGGTATTGGCGTGAAAGCTTAACACTTAGTCTCAAACACTTGCAGGCTCGTAAAACCATTTCTCAAACAACAAGTACAAGAATAGTTATGTGCAAACAGAGATGTAGATATCTTTATACATGCATACTGCTACCTATTATTGAAAGAGCATTAGCTGGATAGTAAGTCAACCATGGTATGATCTTCTTTTTGAATAAACGAGCATGTTTTAGTAAGTGTTAAAGGGCATACTGCTACCTATTATTGAAAGAGCATTAGCTGGATAGTAAGTCAACCATGGCATGATCTTCTTTTTGAATAATCGAGCATGTTTTAGTAAGTGTTAAAACGGTCCGTGGCACACTAATTTGTATCTTGAATATTGTAAGCAATAAGAGTGTTTGATATCATCACAAAAAAGTCAAATACTATATTATCACATAAAAAATCTAACTTTTTTTGTCAATTAGTAAAGGAGCTTCTGTATATTTTTAATAAGCTTTGGGCACTTTGGAGGCATTCAACTTGTTTCCGTTTGACCTATTTTTCTAATTTGACCCGTTAAAGAAAAGTTTATAACCCTAGCTGACCCATTTGCCTATATTTGAGTTGAGCATACCTTAAGTTAACAGCAAATTGATACAGGTATGATTAATTATTACCCGTACTTATGAATGAATAGCTATCAGCCTATTACATGTAGTAAAATAAAGGTCGTACCGGGAAATTTCTCGCAAAAATACAAAAAGTTCTCCAATGAGATAAACCCACCACCCCTGCAATGTAATTCCATGTTAAAGCTTAAGATACATAAGATCAATAGTGTATCCTTATGAAGAACAAAAAATGTGACTTTTACCGAAATCTGTGGATGAATCTTTTCCTTGCCATCCCTTTTCCTTCCATTGCTCAGTAATTAGACCGCAAAACTCCTCTTCAGGGAAGGCAGCTTTCCACAATGCCCTCAATGCTTCCTAAAGCAACAATAATCAAAGAATGTGTGTTTATTCTCCAAAAATCATATAGTATGTACTTATCAGCAGATAATGCACCTGATGTTCTGGAACTGAACTATCATAGGCAATGTCTAATCTGTTTTGCAGCTTCATTAAGCAATCCTCCTGTTAGCTTCAAAGACAAGAGAAGTTCCAAATCAGACATCTAAGAACATCAGCAATAGTTGACAACAGTATATAAGAAACCATGTAAAGCCCAAAGAGATAATTATAATAATTAAAACCCAAATATCTATTTTGTTCTGTGTATGTTTGCACAGCCATGCCTTTATTATACATGGACCCTTGTTTACAAATGAACGAAGTATGAGTGTCAAATAAACATAAAAAACGCCATTAAATACTGCACATGAAATTCTATAATAAAAACTGCATTAGAACCTTTAACATGAACTCTTGGCATGCTTTGTAATTTCAAAAAGTTATGGTAAAAATAAGTGAAGAAGCACTATAGAAAGAACTATTCAGCAGCTTATTGAGCCAAGACCATCTACAAGCATGATGTTATTAGGCACTTATTATGCTTATTGTAAATCCAACACTAAAAGTTACCAAGCATAAAGAATAGCCATTATGAACAAAATCAGACGTATTTATTAACTGTTATACTTAAACAGGACCTGGGCAGGCGTCAAATCAAATGATGGGCGAGAATCATCTTCTCTACTCTGAGCACATACACAAGAAAGGCCTCTGCCAAGCCATGCTGCAGATCCTGCCACAACCTCGGCTGTAATTAAAGAGAAACAAAGCAAGTGAGTTCCTCGGTCATTGGAAGGTTATATGATTATGAGATAATAATAAATAAATAAATAAATAAATAAATAAATAAATAACTTGAAAATCAAATAAACTACTAACAGCTAGTAACAACAATATAGATCAACCAAAAGAAAGGACAACCAGGTGTCATCTTCATTAGATTGTCAAATATCACACAGAGCACAGTGTAGGTGTACAACAACTATTGACTGACACATAGGGGGACGTCAAGGACTCAGTAGTCAGAAATATCAATGTGCTTTGATATTATTAAGTAGGGCATTACTATATAGTGACTCAGAATGGGAAAGGGTCTACCAAGCCCAAAATATTTTTGTACAAATATGTTTCCCAGGACAAAGTCACAAAACCAAACATCTAGTATGCACAACTTAGATAAGACACCACATTAACTATCGACTGCCACGGTTTCTAGTCCAGAAAAAGGAATCGAGCAAGCTAGATGACAAAGTCAACATTATTACAGATGGCCTTCGGAAAATAAAGAAAATGTCGAAATTAAACTTGGCTAACATGTTGAAGTTGAACCAGATTTGAATGCAACTAGAGATCCATTAACATGAGGTGATGAGGTTTTCCCTATTCCGGTTACCCGAGGGTTGCGAGTCTTCGACTCAGATGTACACGGAAATAATTAATACCTGATGTTCTGATTTGAAGTGGCAGAATTGGTTGTTTTTCTGTGTTGTGGCTTTACTGATGAACGATGTTTGACCCTAAATACCTCTGAGTCAGATTCGTCACTATAACATGTACTTTTAACTCCACATGGATATTGGATTGAGGAGCTTCATCAATCAATGAAGAAGCTTCATCCATTTCCATAGCTTTGTTTTTAGCAGAACTAATATCATTCTATGACAGTAACAAACAAAGTATGGTAACCGGGAACTCAGGCACAGAGTGGTTCAAATTGCAGCCCTCCTCAAAATCAATGTCAAATTGTATCCATCTTCTTTAGCTAGTGAGTACAATCTAGACAGTAGAGCCATGTCACTTCCGTTTTAAATTTCACGTTGACAATATCTATACCCTCCTCAAATATCCTGGAAACCGCCTCCATGTCAAAGAATCCATCCCTTTAGAGAGTGTAAAGTTGCTTGCACAGGGCAACTTAAGAGGCTTGAATTCTGAAGCAATATAAAATATAACATGTTATAGTTTAACAGAAAGACTTAAAAAAAATAATAATAATAAAAAAAAAAAAAAAAAAAAAAAAAAAAAAAAAATTACGCCAAGATCTCAACTTTTTCGGCTAGCCATGGGGCACCGGCCCCGCACTTCCTACATAGATCCGTCCCTGCATAAAAATAGTTACCCAACTTGACTCATATTTAACCAAGGAGTCTTAAATTGCCACCTATACCCCGATTACAAACATCTAGTTGACCAGTCATGGAGAGATTTGAGGAAATAGGTTCAATCCCAACTCCTGACTCGTGACTAAGAGTTAGTCATTGGAATATGTGCTGATTGCTTGTGGCAGGTCCTTGGGGGAAGGGCCGGTCAGCACCCAAAAGGGGTTTCATGCTGATTTAAACCTTTTGAGGAAAGATATGATAATAATTAGGGGGTGTTTGTTTAAGCTTATATGTAGGCTTATGAGCTTATTTGATTTCGGCTTATATTTCATAAGCTTCAACTTTCCAGCTTAATTCAATGGGCTTGTATAAGTTTATCATATCATAATAAACTTATAAAAGCTCCCAAGTCAATAAGCCGGAAAATTGGGGCTTATGAAATATAAGCCGAAACACAATAAGCTCATAAGCCACATATAAGCTTAAACAAACACCCCCTTAGAATGATGACGGTGGAAATTGTAANAAAAAAAAAAACAAAACAAAACAAAATTTGAATACATTAAATGCCAGAAAGTAATGCTCTAATATATCATGGTGAAGGCAAACGAGATGCAAATAGCAGTTGCAGTTAATAAACACAACGCTACATATAAGTCGCGTACTGCACAGAATAGCGTGTAACTGTCACATTCTCAAGTGAATCTACATGCTTCACAATCTCCTTTCGCAGAGTATGTATTTCCTCCTTATGCAATTCCCATGTATCTCTATTTCAACATTTTTGATACTCTCGGTGGTGGCGATTTCAGATTCTGAGTACTTCAACTGCAATCATATGCATTCACCACATTTTCATCTAAATGATTCAGACTTATGACGTAAGTATGTTTGTGCTTATCATTGAATAAATGAAGTAAAATCAGTTTGTTTGCTGCAAGCAGCGTGAATTTTGTAGGTAGCATGATACCATCGTAGTAGATGTTCATTCTATTAAATAAAAAAATCAATGACGGGTAGATTGGTTCAAGGATGATCCATAAAAAATTACCAGTTTCAAAAAATATTGTGAAGAATTTACCAAATTCTGTCAGGTCTCTCTGTGTAGTTGCCACTACTACCAAGGGTGCTTCAGGGTAGTCACAAAAGAACATACTTTTCATGCATAAATTGACTTTCTATGATGCATTCATCTTTGGTCACTGGCTTATAACAATAATAAAAGCTCTTGCGGGTTTATTGGGTTGGGTAGCATTCATGTGCACTACTACTACCTAGATCTTCATTTGTTGGAAATCCAAAGTAACACTAAACTTGCCTAGTGTTGCAACCAGGTGTTGTTCTTGCAGGCCGCTCTGAGTCACCTCGGCTCAAACATAATTGATAATGTAAGCTAAGCTGGCAACGAATTGTATATGTTATTTAGCGGGTGATTGGCTAAACTTTTTGTGTTGAGAAGAGCTTATGAATTCGAACAACACGCACTATCAGCCCTTTAAAAAGCTAATAAGCAATTATTCAAATGGGTGTTTGAATAGTTTAACAACACAATAAGCCGATGAAAACCTCAAAAACATAGCCATCCTTGACTCTTTTAAAGGCTGATTCTGTGTTTCTTCAATGCAGATGGACAGTTTTGGGTGTTGTAATGGTTAATAATGCAGATAAGGGGGGTAGCCGGACAAGCATATTGAAATAAGCAGTGTTCCTTAATCGCAAATCGTTTAATGCATATGATTCGTTATGAAGCAAAAGTTAGTAAAATATACTCTAGTACAATGTATATCTTTAAAATAATGCAACAAGTTATTCAGCTTCCCAGGAGTGGTCCAACATTATTATTTCAAAACACACTAATCAATCAATTATTTAAAAAACACGATGCCAAAATGTTATATCAAAACGCTTATTAATTTGTATCATGAATACTAGCACAACAAGTTAACCTAATCCCATATTTAAAAATTAATAAAAAAAATTCCAACACCTAATAAATCCTCAAATTAAAAATACAAACGAAGCTATTACCTTTAATCAAAGCTGATTATAATTAAAACTCTTGCAAAATTTTATAATTCAGTTCAAATCCAAATTTTGAGTGTGGGTTGACATCCGGCCGTTTCAAAGTTAGGTTGCTTTGGTGCGTGGGTTCAACCGGGGAAGAAGAAATCAAATGGTTTTTGCTGACTCATACTTTCCACCTAGTAATTCTTTTTCACTCATTTATTTTGGAGTAAAATACATCGTTGGTCCTGAACTTTCCACAAAACATCACGAGGTACCTTAACTTTTAAAAAACGTCGTCTGGCGTCCAAACCTTGTGTTTTTTAGGCCGATTGCGTCCCTTGACCAGTTTCGGCTAGGTCAACGCAAGGTTTTGGTCCCAAAATGAGGGGCATAATAGTCCAATCACATTATACCCATTAGTTAACCCAAGCTAAACCACACATACAACTTGAGGGACCATCGATGTAGTCACACGTTAACTATGTAACTTTGGCGTATCTTCTCTGATACGCATATTAATGTTTTCGCGGGAATCAATAAACCCACACCCAACAAAACCCCTATGCCCACCATAATTACATAGACCTATTGAAAAACCAAATCCAAACAAAAAAAACCTCAGTGACTGAAAATCCAATACGAAATCCAAAACTTCATTTTCCATAACTCACCATGTCTTTTGGACGGAATGTTATGAACGACATGACGGATTATATTAGCAACATGCCGGAGAACGTTATCACCAATATTTTGAACCGTTTGCCACTAACAGAGGCGGTGACGACATCCATTTTAGCGAAAGACTGGAGGTTTAAGTGGACGTTGCTCACCGATGTTATAGTTGATGAAGATTTCTTTTATTTTTTGAGGAGTAAGTTTGAAGGGATGCATGTTACTAGATTGCTGCTTAAGCTCAAAGGTCCCATAAGAAGGTTTGTCTTCTCTGTAGAGCCTAAACCCTTGTTTGAAAAAGATGACTTCAATTATGAAGAGATTCATGCTTGGCTGTTGTTGTTGGGTCACCGAGGAATTGAGGAGCTCCTTATACATAACTGGTATTGTGAACCAGTTACATTGCCAACCCAAATGTACACTCGTTTGGAGTTGAAACATCTGGAACTTCATTGGTGTACGTTACCTAGTTTGGCATCCTTTGAAGGTTTCCCAAATCTATTGACCTTAGAATTGTTATCCGTCAAATTTCTGACCGGTACAATTTGGGACTTTATTGCTGGTTGTCCCTCAGTTGAGTCTCTTAAAATCAATCGTACTGATACAAAAGAGATGAGACTATGGGATATTGCACAACTTGGGAATCTGAAGAAGTTGTATTTGTCATTCGGTCTTTTGAACCAGGTCACCACAATGACAACATACAATATATCTCACCTGACTAGTCTTCCCAAACTTGAGTCCCTTGCATTGGATTTTCAGGAGTGCAAGGTAATACCAATTTGAGTTTCACACTTCAAATTATAGATTATTAAACTAATGGCTACTAGTTATGAAATGAAATCTTTAAAAATTTTGAAAATTCCACCTGTTGTAGTTATTGGAAGAAGGTAGCTCATGGATGAATGTACCTGTGTCATTTGTATCCCTCAAGAATCTAAATCTATCTGGAGTTGATTTTGGGAACAATGCAATGGTAGCATTCATCATTCAAATGATTCGTGGAGCTCCAAGATTGCAAATGCTAGAAACCAGAGTAAGTGGAATGCAATATGTAATTAAGCTTCACATCAACCTACATTGCCATGGTTGTGCATCTGAATACTATCTCAATTTGCAGGCTTCATTAGAAAGTGATCTACCTTTGGAAAATTATTTATTACATTTAGGAAGCACCGGAATGTGGTCGGGCCAGCTGGAGGTTGTGGTGTTTCGATCTTTTCCTATATTAGTTAATGAATTAACAATAATCAAGTGTGTACTTGCTTGTTCCCCCTTGCTTAAGAATCTTTATATCAAGCCTTGCACTCTGTATGATGATCACGCTGAAAATGTGGTGATGAATTGGGAGTTGGCTAGGGAGCTGTTGAAACTTCACCGAGCTTCCCCCACAGCCGTAGTGGAATTCTTCTAGTTTTTTTATGTTTAATCTATGGTTTTGTTTAGTGTTTAGGTGTACCCTATGACAATTAACGACGTATTTTGTTGTTCCTGTTGCATTCTATGGTTTCTTTAATGTTTAGCTTCTAAGTTACCCTTAATGGCGTTGGTTGAAATATTGTGGGTGTGTTGTGGATATGGCAATTTGACTTTTGAAAGTCAAAGTCACATAACCCACTTTAACTTTCTGTTACAAAGTGCTGGTTGAAACAACCATATACAAACAACTATGGAAAGTAACACTTCTATTAATGAGTGAATTGGTAATTAAAAACCCTTAATGGCATTTTATATTCTGTTTTTTGACTATAGAAAGTCGTAATTAAAAACCCATTCGTCAAATAACCCCTTTTGACTAATAAAGTCAACGCATACAACACCAAGTGTTACTAATTATCCGTTATAAAACCTAAAGTTAAGCAGTTAAGCATACATATATCCGTTGCAAAATTGTGTATCGACAAACCCATATGGTTTATCCTATACATATAGATACAAAACGATTGTCAAAGCATTGTTCAAGTTGATTTGTGCCCACAAATCCACCATACATACGAAATACAAAAGACCGTTTACTTAATATCATTCCTACCTTAAAGTTCCATCAGCACACATCAAAATGTAAAACTCTTTGTGCCCTGTTAGTTTCTTCCCCTAGAAAGAAGCGGACCATTGAACCTTGACCAAAATGTTCTTCTGCCCTCAACTGCCTGAAATAAGATGATGAAACAATAGCCACTTTCCTCCTGACCTTCCCTTGACCAACTTGAAGTGTCCTCTCACGAACTTCGAACTCTTTCTCTATTGTTTTATGCTTCACAACCGCTCTAGAGAACCCATACAAGTTGTACTTCTTAACAATTCTTGATGGTATGAACTGTTCAAAAAAATGTACAAAAATTATTATTAGTTTGGCATGGGATGCTTCTAATACACATTATGATCCATCAATCTTTATATCACACACACAATATATGATAGAAATTACATTCTTATATCTTATTAAGCAACTCTGTGACTAGACTTACAAGTCGGCCATCTCTCCAGAAGGATGCAGTCATCTTCCTGTAGAATGCCCTTTTCTCTTGGTTATGAACTGTGTGGTGCTCCCAATTACACATCCAATTCATCCGAGGGGCTTCAAAATCTGAATTTAATATTACATATAACCATATACTTTACACTGCTGTGAGGTACTTGGTGTATGTAAAGTAAAAAAAAAGTAGAACATACCATAGTCATATGGTTGGTGACAAAAAGCATTCATGGATATGTTGGTGTTGTATGTCTCAACTGTTGTGATGGCCTCTCCATCATGGTCAAACAACATGACATTATACTCCTCCCCCGGGACAACCTGAGTAAACACCATTTTTTGACCAGGTGAGATATTCAAGTCTTGGGCCAGTTTCTCCCAACCACATCCCCACACGGCCGTGTGGACATATCGATCATACCAATCTACTATAACCTCCAGCTCTACACGGTAATCAGTGGTGTTACTAGTAACCATGACCGAGTCTGTAGCTGTTGGACCATCCAGATATGCTAGAAAATCTTCTGGCATTGGCTGGATAAGATGAGATGTGTCTGTAACATTAAGCATTACTCTCCAAAACTGATCATGGACTGGTTCATAATTATGAAACTCCTCCCCATACTCATTGTAAGTAGCTACATAAAACACATCCTCACCCTCTTCTATAAAATGTAAGTAAGCAACATCCGAACAGGTGATGTTGTGCATCGCAAAATCATTCCACCGTGCTCCCTCAACAACACACACTAATTCCAATACTCTTCTTACACTAACTCTCCATCTAGTCCTCCCATAGTTAACCAAGTAAATATGTAACACCCCAACCCGAAAAGGGCTAAAGTGTACATTATGGAGTCAAATCAGAACACAAGTGAAACGGAGATACATTTCTAATACAACGTTTACAAAGGGGTTACAAGGGAAAAACTAAACAAAGTACAAGATACAAAAGGGCAACAGTAATATACTAAGCCCAAACATAAAAGCTTCTAGTCATCTCTAAGTCCAGCAAGTGGCTAACAGGGTGAAGTCTTCTAAGCCCAAAAGTAAAATCTTCTTCCATAACCCAGCTTCCCACTAAACCTGCCGCAGGAAAAGAAATGCGGCTGAGCTACGAGAGCCCAGTGAACAGATATGGAAGTAACAAGCAATATAGAATGATATATAAAAGACACGGGAAGGATAAAGTAAAGCATAAAGGAAGTACAACCTAAGTAAGAAGAACCTGTATTAAAGTTGTAAAGGTGTAAGGTATAAAGGTATAATGGTCAGGTCAGTTATCCACCACGAGCCCAAATCCAATCAAGTATCAAGTCAAGCCAAGTAATCAAGTAACCATGCATCCGGAGGGGAGACCTCGGGATACCAAGTATAATATGAGGGGATACCTCCAAGGGTTGGAGTAGCTAGCTCCCAAGATGTGAAAGACGTGTATAGCACACACCATCAGTCACCAAGTATATACAAGTAATATGATAAATCCATCAAAACAAGAAACAAATCTAGGATGCATCCATACGCCCTTGTAAACAAGTCATAATCATAGCAGTAGTCGATAATCAAGTAGGGACGGTGGGGGACATCTCTCCAGCCCCACTAGAGTACATAACATTGGTGCATCAATGTTATGGTTATGGCTACTCTACAACAAGTAGTACCAAGTATAACAAGTGGTGGCTCGTAGTCTCAAACTGTGGGTCAAGGGTCAAGTCAAATATCAAGTGTACAAGTACAAGGTTCATATCAAGTGGTTCAAGTCAAGTTTCATATCAAAGGTTCAAGTCAAGATTCAAATAAAAAGGTTTCTTATCAAGGCCCATAGTAAAAAGGTTCAAGATGGAAAGGTTTACACCAAGGTTCATACTGAGAAGGCTCATGTGGATTTCATGTTTAAGGTTCAAGGTAAAGGTTCAATAGTGAGAGAGTACGTAGAGTTTAGTGTAAAGGTTCATGTCATAAGTTCAATGTAGAGGTTCATATTAGGTTCCAAATAAAAGTTTATGGCAAGGGTTCAATTCAAATGTTTATGTTAAATGTTCATTTAAAAGAAATCTTTTAATAATGGTTCTCATGAAAGAAAGGTTTTCAATGAGGTAGTCCTTAAAATAAATATTCATAAAATTAGTGGAATTTCATATAAAAGTGGTGTTACATAATGTTCATAACCCTCATTTAAAAATAGTTTTTCCTCAAAACATTTTCATAATATAAAAAGTCTTCACATCCGGTTATAATATTAAAAGCACTTTCAAAATATCAACGGCTATATCAAGTTCAAGTCAAGGTTTGAATCAGGTATCATAGTATAGGTTTTCAAGTCAAGGTATAAGTCAAAGATCGAAGTAAGTGATTTTAACATAGGGTTCACATCAAGGTTCAAGTCAATATTATCATATCAAGTTTATTATATCAAGTGTATCATGACAAGGTTATTTCAAGGTTCAAGAATCATAGTGTAAGTTTCAAGCAAGGCTCAGTTTTAAAAGGATCATAGCAAGGTTCAATAATCAAGGGAACATACCAAGGCTCAATAATCAAGGGAATGTAACAAGGTTTAAGATATCAAAGGAAGAGGAAAGACAAGAGTGTATGAGAAACCTGTAGATAGGTCAGAATATATGTACCTTAGTTCAAAAGCAACAAGGGAAACAAGGAAAAAGGATCATAATCCCGCTTCACTGGACCTATATGAATTTGTAACCAAGTGTTACATTTAGGTTAAACATGATTAGGTTATCTCTTTTTAGTATACTTCCAAAAAATAGTAACTTTCCAAAAATAACAGGTTTCCAAAATTATCAGATTTCCAAATTTAGCAAGTTTCCATATCAATAATACTATTCATTCAAGATTTTAATTAAGGTTTGGACAAGTTAAGTGTTCAAGATGTCGATTCTGCAAGGTTAGGGTTTAATATGACAACTTCCCATACTTTAGGGTTTATTATACAAATATGCCAAAGTTCAAGGTTTAAATTACAATTTTCCATATTTATCGCATTAGTCCAATAGTTAACAATAATTACCAATCACTCCCTTGAGTTAACAAATATTACAAATCAAACCCTTAATTTACATGATTTCCAAAATAAGTCCTTATTAATATTTGTTTTACAAGTATAACTATATTTAATTCAATTAACACTTGTAACCCTTAATTTATCAAAAATATATCATTTCAACCCTTGATACAATGTTTATTCAAAACAGCCCTTAACTTTCACAACTTACAAGTTTAGTCCTTTAATTTAAATAATAAACATATATATCCTTTAATTGTCTAATTGCAACCAAATCCTTTTTAGTTATCAAAATACACTCTTAGTCCTTCAATATTATTAATATACGAAATAATCTTTATATTATCAGAAATTACAAAAACAACCCTTCACTTATACAAATTTCCATTTTAAGTCCTTATTATTTATTAATTACACTTTAATCCATAATTAAATCATTTAAACACATTAGCCCCTTAGTTTCCAGAAATTACACAATTTATCCCTCATGATTAAATATGTATGAATCACCATAAAATACCAGAATTTACAAAACACACCCCTCCATTTTAATTAATTACAATTCGTACATAATATATTCTATAATTAACATTTAACCCTTCTCATTACAAAATTAACACTTAAAACCCTCATATTATACTTTCTATATTTCTCCTCTGGTCTTATATGATTTTCAAAAATAGCCCAAGGTTTATAAAATTACAAAACACCCCCTTTTATTTTATTAAATTCTATACGGTTTTAATTAAAAACCCACAATTCCAAACCCTAATTTTTCCAACACATCACATCATCATCAATCAATCATTATATCATTTATTAACTCACAAAACTATCCAAACCCTAACCATAACTCAAAAACATTTTATTTCTTTATTTTCCTTTAATCCGATTATACACTAATTAAAAATAATCACTTATAAGCTTCAAATATATTCAAACTCATTTTATTCAGATGTCATATATATCATAGCATGCCACAAAAATCAGATATCATAGTATAAAAATCATTTAGGCTGAATTATTAATTTTGCATGTAATTAGGGTTTTTCGTTAAATTAAATTCATATGACCATATAAACGTGTATGGTTCAATTCTATCATTTTATACATTTAATATGATGTGTAAGGAGTGTTAAAAAAATACCAGAAAGCTTTGAATCAATTGTAGCAAGAAAATATGGATTTCTTCTTCTCGGGTGGTGTTTCGACACAAAATAATCTCCCAAAGCCTTATCCCGATCACCCACGACCAAAACAATAATTTTTACACCTTCCTTAGCTTCGAATAAGACCCAGAAAAATAACCAAGAGCTTCAGAAAAATATTGTGCCGCCGATTTTGTTTTTGTGAAGAATTAGGGTTTTATGATTATTTGGAAATGAAATATGTAAAGAAATATATATAATTCGTGGGTTGGGTTATTAGGCCGAAATTTTTGGTGATTATGATATGAGAAAATAAGAAAATATAGTTACCAAAATTATTAGTACATATCTTATCATTTAAATAACTTTATATAACATTTAATAATAATTGAACTTTATAAATAATGTAAATGTGTACATATATTTTTGGGAGAGTCAAAATATCACAAATGTTCATGTAAAAATAATATTAATCATATGTTGCTTATTTCCAAGTGTTTGAGATTTATTTGGTATTTTATTTAAGCTTTTTATTAAATTTTTAAGTTCTTAGGGCAATTTGGTCATTTTGCATGTTTGAGATTTTTGGGTTTTACAAAATAAAACTATTCCCATGAAAGGATCCTCCTAACACGTAATCATGATGCAATTCCTATATATGAATATTAAGTTTTAAGCATTGTCAATTTCTTACAACTAATTTATTAGAGATATAACAGTTAATTCTTATATGGTGTTAACTTACAAACTCATCCAAAACTCTTCAGGATCATCCAAAGCGCAAATAAATTGATTCCCATACATAGCTTCTGCATTAACGATTAACATTATCACAAATAACGTTTGAATTAAACATAAATCAGTAAATATGGTTACCTCGTATGTGTGATGTTTAATTTTCCAAAGGTTGCAAGTTCTGATTGTTTGTGGGTGTGTGATTAAATGGGATTCGATGCTTTGTTGAGGGTTGTGTTGGGTTGAGGTTGTATGTGACAATGTGTGTGGTAAATGATCGGGTTTTACTCAACTGTCAATGGTTGGGTGTGGGTTTATTGATTCCCGCGAAAACATTAATATGCGTATCAGAGAAGATACACCAAAGTTACATAGTTAACGTGTGACTACATCGATGGTCCCTCAAGTTGTATGTGTGGTTTAGCTTGGGTTAACTAATGGGTATAATGTGATTGGACTATTATGCCCCTCATTTTGGGACCAAAACCTTGCGTTGACCTAGCCGAAACTGGTCAAGGGACGCAATCGGCCTAAAAAACACAAGGTTTGGANCGAAAACATTAATATGCGTATCAGAGAAGATACACCAAAGTTACATAGTTAACGTGTGACTACATCGATGGTCCCTCAAGTTGTATGTGTGGTTTAGCTTGGGTTAACTAATGGGTATAATGTGATTGGACTATTATGCCCCTCATTTTGGGACCAAAACCTTGCGTTGACCTAGCCGAAACTGGTCAAGGGACGCAATCGGCCTAAAAAACACAAGGTTTGGACGCCAGGCGACGTTTTTTAAAAGTTAAGGTGCCTCGTGATGTTTTGTGGAAAGTTCGTGATGCCTCGTGATTACACCGGAGCTCAACGGGACACGGAGTACATAAAATACACGCTACTATAATAAAACAAGAAGATAACCCTTCTCCCTTCCCTGGATATCACCACACCACATACATACGCCTATCTCTTTTATCATTTTCCTCCTTGGCTTCTTCTCCAACACATCCTAAACTATTACCAGTCACCATCACTAGATCTATGAAGCTATATACTTTTCTCTTTTTCAAAACCTTTTGTCGCCCTCTTACACCTCCTCCCAGGGTCAACAATTAAGAATAGAATATAGAGATTGAAGAAAGATGGAGTGTAGCTGCTTATGGGAGTTTCCCATTCTCTAGGACCAAAAGAGGGTCGATTGACTTTCCTTATCTTTTCTTTTAATACCAATCGAATTCCAGTGAGTTCCATACCATCACATCTCACAAAAAAAGTCATCACAAGAATGGGAGTGCTCAAGAAACGATCAGTGGTGTATGTGGACTTGCTTGGAAGATCGGTGTTGAGTCTTGTTATTCATCTCCACCAGTAGACCCTCTTGTTGTAAGAATCCAAAGATCCTTGTCTTAATGTTTCTTTTGTATTTGATTATGTTTCTATGTTTAAGGGAATTTTTTTTAATTAGTAAACTTGGTCTTTATTTTGTTACTCATAAAACTTGCGATTCGAGTGATATATTTGGTGATGATGTTTTGATTCTTGAGTGTCGATTTGTTGCAATCCATGTTCTGCGAATGATAAATGTTTGTCGTTGTTGATTTTGTGTTGCAACTTAATAATAATAAATCTCATAACTAAAAACCTAAGTTGGCCTTGGATTAGAAGTGCTTAAGTTCTAGATACTTATTTCTATGCTTTCGACATATCTGATTAAATTTATGTTTAGGTCTTGATTGGGGACGAGACTCACTCTTGTTCGACACAGTGGGTTGTTTTATTCTTGATTGATTGAGGTTAGGCCTTGTTTAAAGGTCGGGTTGTGACGACTTTGGTTACGGGTCAAAACCCACTGTGGGCGAACCATAGTGGATGGGTTTTCATTGGTTTCCTTTGCGTTATCGAGTCCTACTAAAATGAAATTGCTTATTTAATTTGTTGGATGTGTTTGGTTTCGTTGTGGGTCAAAACCGACTGTGGACGAACCACAGTGGTGAAACATTTAGGTTGGGTAAAAACTAAAAAACATTTATGTCGCTTGCTTTGTTGATCAACAAACGGAGGTGACTTTGGCTTTGAGTTGTGTTGTCTATGGGTGTGTCATTTGTTTTGTCGAAGCAACTCAGGCACATTTGGCCTCATTTCTTTTACTCACTGGTTGTTGCAAACAAACTCAACACAAAAAGGTTTTGAGATTGGTTTTGGTTTTGGATATGAAATAGATTGTTGTCCTTGTTTGGTGCATCCAAATCATTGTCAAATCAACAGGGGTGTCTGGTCTTATTTTTTTAACATGGTCATCAAATAAAAATTTTACAACACGAAAACTCATTTACTAAATGAATAAAACTGCAAATGTTGAGATGGGTTAAGAATTGGGTTAAGTTGTGTTGGACTGGTCATGGGCCTGAGCCCACTCCGTTTTATCAGGCCTAAGGTGTGCGTTTGGTTTGTATGAAGTTGGACCACAGCCGACTCGACAGTAACATAAAGGGTACGTTTGTTATATTGTTTTGCACCAGACCCACTCAAAATTCGTTTATTTGATTTTGGTTCTTATTATTGTTATTACACGACTCGATCGACTCACTCGCACCTATTCATAGTTATGATAAGGAAACAAAAATGTAAAACTATACGTTCTAGCCTATTAAAGACTAGACTAAAAATATAGGTGTCAACTTATTTTTATACTTTCAATTTGTATTTAAACTTAACGCAACTCGTTTTAAAATTTATAATCAATGTAATACTTTTGCACCATTAAACTAAAGTATAAGTTAAACTAATGAAAATGTAAATTATAACTTATTTTGAAATCATACTCATGGTTTATTTTAACTAACATGATATGGAAACTTTAACTTTTACATTTTTATGGGTAAAACTAAAATGTATATTCAACTATTCAAGTCGCGCCCAACTTTCGTAAAATCCTACACTTAGAGTGTTTTTGACAAAACTAATAAACGAACATTAAGCATCTTTACATTCTTAAAGTATATAGTTACTAGCTTACGTTAAACATAAATACTTGAATAAAACCATCACTTGAATACATATTTTTATTTATAATAGTAACAAGCATTTTAGATATAAATAGTTAAATACACATAGTTGTATATGTAAATATATACTTCTAACATCAATATTTCCCATACTTCGTCTTTCGGTTATTATCAAACCAAAGGCCTATTCATTCTTGATGTTTTATTATTGTCTATTTATATACTTATACACTTCCATGAGCCAATACTTACGCACACTTAGAAAACGGGTTTCAAACTTAAGTGCTGCCACAGAAGCAACAACAACGCGAACACTCTAAAACTTTAAAACTTATTTAAACCTTGTTGAGTCTTAAATGGGAATTGTGAACTAAACTTGTCGTACTAATCTAGGTCGCGTGTCAGTGCCGCTCACTATCACTACTTGATTTTTCACTATCAGACTGCTTTTGCTGAGGTGAGTTTATAGCGCCACTTTACTTATACTTGCTTTACAATTTTGGGGTGAGAAACATGCAAAACTTTTGTGGACCAATTCTACTCTTAAAAACTATTACGTGGAGAGCCTAAGCCCTAGATCTCATATTTATGCCCCATTTCATGAACCGTTAGTTCCTGCAAGAAGCGCGATTGCTATAGATAGATCTATTGGGGTGACTCCCCCGTTTGGTTGGTGATGAAGCGAAAAGTGTTACGCTTTTAGGGGGTCATTTAAGCCCTAATCCGTAATTATTTGATCAAATATTACCCTAAATCGTTCCTTTTGTCATTTAGGTACTTAGAAGAGGAATTCTGGAAAAGGAAGCATTTTGGACGTTTTTGGAGCATAAAAAAGAAGAAAATGACAAAGTCTCAAAATATGCTGGAAATAGTACCTGACGGCGTCACTCTCTACGAGGTGACGGCGTCACGCTTTGACAAAACGAAGGATAATTTTTACACCAGACGCCCCAGAAAGATTTGAAGATTTAAAGGGTGACGGCGTCACGTGTAATTGGATGTAGGCCGTCACGTTATAGCACAAAGGGAGACGACCCAAAGAAGTTCAAAGGGGGACGGCGTCAGAAGTGGATCTGAGCAATCCGAATATAAGTTTGGCGGCGAGGTGACGGCGTCACGCACTAGAACGTGACGCCGTCAGGTTGTAAAATCTATATATACTTTTCTAATTTTCATTCATTAGTGTGCAACTTTTGGAAAAAACCCTAGCTCGTATTCTACAGTATTTTTAAGGGGTTTTCACCCTTGAAACCTTGATGCTTAATTAAAGATAAGTCTTCTTCCAAATCAATCAATATGTCTATGTGTTGTTTGATTATATCTTACGCTTGTCTTTCAATTAACATGCTAGGCTAGGTCTTCATTGTGTTTGCTTAGATCTAATGAAACCTAGCTATTGATTATATGTTGTTGGTTTGCTTGTGATTATTATGGTTGGGTGAAGTCGATGTTAGGCTTAAGAAAACTGGCTAACCTCCTATACGGTAACTTGCTTGAACGTCTTAAGAAACATGAATCGGATGTGTACTACGATTATTTGGTTGTATTTAATGCATGAGCGAATTCTAATGATCCCATGTTAGGAGCTTAAATCGGCTCGACATAGGAGTGAAGTAGGAGCTTATAGAGTTAGGGAAGATCGTACACGGCCCTACGAATGGTTTAAAGGAATACAACCCGTCATCCACATAATCACAACAAACCAATTAACATATAAAAGATAGCTAGGGAGTAAGGAAATCTAAGTAAACACATATTTCTCATATATAAGTTTCACAACCTTTAATTTTCTTGTTATTTAATTTTATTTGCAAAAGTAGATATTTGGGTTAGTTGACTAGCAACAAATCCGCCCACTTCTTCCAAAACCGAGATTTTTACTTGCTTTTATAAAATATAAAAATACAAAAAGAATCATCCCTCAACCCTTAGACCTAATTAGAGTAGCTTTTCAAGCCTAACGACACTATTCCCCGAGAGAACGATCAATCCCCCGGTACTTGCCACTTCACTATGCTACATCGGTCAGGTACACTGCCTGGTGGGGGTTGTAAGCTTCTCTAGATCCCTTGAGAGGTAAAACCTAAGTGCATAGGTTGCAAAACCCACACATCAGTTGGCCATACATAGGTCAATGCAAAATGTATATTATATCGGAATCGAGTGTATTGGGATAAACACTCACAATGGGCCCCTTATTTTAAACTGTCGTAGTTTCGGTTGCATAAACTTAGTGCTAGCGTAATAGACTATTTTAAATGGCATTATATTCGTTGTAATGTGCATATGCTCTATACATTGGTCCAACTATACTGCTTACTGTAAACCTATGAACTCACCAGCTTTTCGCTGACTTTTTAAGCATGTTTTTCTCAGGTGTTAGATCTGCTTGACTGAAGCAAGGTATTGGCATGGCAAGGGTCATAGGCTATTTACCGAAGTTTTTTTACACATCTATGACTTATTTTTAATTAGGACATCTTAAACTATGGGCTTTATTTTCCGCAATTGAACTTGTTGTAAACTTTAACTACTTGGTTTAATATATTCAACGGAATATGTATTCCGTTCTTTATTACTTTGTGTTGTGATTACCGGTTTAGTAGCACCCCATGACCCGAATGCTTCCGCTATACCAGATTTGGGGGTGTTATAGATTGGCATCAGAGCAAAGGTTATAGAGAACTAGGTACATATAAACCCTAAACTACAACCGCTTTTTACAAAAACATTACCCTACGACCGCCACTTGCCTTCCTGCCTTGCTTGCCATTTTAATTACTGTTTACTTGCCTTAGCCATATGTTACACTTTACTATTTTACTTTTCTATACGATATATGTATTTTCCGTATACTTACACATACCCACCATCTTGTCACAGACCATGTCATCACCGCCTTCGCCTGCTGCTCACCGGAGAGTTTGGATGGTGTCCCTACTACTCTTGAGATTGGGCAAAGCTCCAGGGGAGCTTATTAGGAGGAGATTGATGGTGATATATGGAGAGACATTGAGTGTGTGTTCAGCACTACACCTCGAGTGGATAGTCCAAACTACACAGCTTCTTCGTCATCTTTCGTGCCACCGCCTTCCCCAATTTCTCTTCTCTCAGTTACCCCACCAGCTGAGGAAGAGGAATTCACTGATATGGAGTGGATTGTCCTATAGTTAGAATCACATGAAAATCTATTGGATGTTCATACTGATCAATTGGAGAGGTTACAACCAGCACGGTTTCAGGGATATGAGCATCGGATTGACACTATCGATCGTGTTGTACGTGTTTTGTTTGAAGGTGTTGATCTGAATAGGCAGGATGTGTATGGTATAAGAGTGAGAGTTGATGAGATGGAAGGAGAGTACGGTCGTGAGATTCGAGATCTAGATTCTAGGGTTCGTAGCCAGGGCAGAGGAGTTACCGGACTATACGGTAGGGTCGAAGACGTGGAGAGGACTTTGTGGATTGCACGAGACTTTGCTAGGACTCATTGGCAGAGGACTATGGCTCTAGATTCCATGCTTGTTGCAGAGATGAGATACGGCCGAGAGAGTCGTAGGTGTATCGAGGAGCTTAAGGCCACCCAACTAGAGCTCATTGCAGGGATTGAGTGATTGCACCTTGAGCGTGATCAGATTTAGGCTTAATTAGTAGTTGATGTTGTACCCACAAACTGAGTAGTCATTAGTTAGTGGCAGTTATGCTTTCTTTATGTATTCAAAGCTAACACTTTTCTTTTTATGTATTCGCAGCTTGTAATTTTGTGGACATGTATCGACTTCTAATCTATAACAAGCTTGGTTGTTTACTCTATTGTGTCATTTCTTCTATGATTGATTTTAGTCATATACTCTACCTGTGTTGATCTTACTCTTGAGTGATAACAATTTCTCCTTATGGAACCTCATTTGTCTTTATCTCATTTTTGTGATATACCAAGATGCCTCCTTGGAGAAGGTCAAACAGGACTGCTCGTACGCAACCAACTACCCCAGCCTCAGCCAGGGCTAATGCAGCAGCTCCACCTGTGAACCGAGCTATACTTGATCAGTTAGTAGAGGAACGGGTGGTAGTAACACTAGCTGCAGCAAATAACTTGACCACTAATGTCGGAAACTCAAGACCTTTAAACAACAACAACCATGGCTGCACTTACTAGGAATTCCGAAAGACCATGACTGATGGTTTTGGAGGAACCGAGGGAGCCGTTGTCTTGATCAGGTGGTTCGAAAAGCTCGAGATTATGTTCAGAATATTTAGTTGTGCGGATGAAGACAGGGTTAAGTTCACATCATTCACTTTCAAGGATGTTGCTTTAACCTGGTGGAACAATTATCTGAAGTCTACTGGCTTTGACGCCGCCTACTCAATGCCATGGGAAGATTTCAAGGACATGGTGCTCAAAAAGTATTGCCCTTGTAATGAAGTTAAGAAGTTGGAGGTCGAGTTTTGGAACCTCAAGATGCAGGGTACCAACATGGCGGCATACAACCAACGCTTTCAAGAGTTAGCTTTGCTATGCCCTGAGATGGTCCAAACTGAGACTCGCTCACTCGAGAGGTACATTGGAGGATTACCCCAATCCATCAAGGGTAATGTCACTACCTCTAAAGGTGCAGATCTTCACGAGACTATGGAAGTGGCCAACAAATTGATGGACCAAGTGATTGAGGATTCAGCTGAAACGGTTGTGACTAATAAAAGAAAATGTGATGGTCACTCCCGAAACAACAACAACCACAACAGCCATCATCAGAACAAAAGACAAGAAGTTGCTAAGGTTTACACGGTTGGATCTAAAGAGAGAAAGCCATATGCAGGGACTGCACCACTGTAGAACCGATGAAAACAACACCATAAGGGTCAGTGCACAATCAAATGTCACAATTGCCAGAAGATTGGACATTTGACTAGGGATTGTAGGTTCAGGCCACTACCAACGGCTCAGGCAACACCAGCTCAAAATCCAAGAGCCGCTGCAACCTGTTTTGGGTGTGGTGAAAAAGGGCATTACCAGAGTGAATGCAGAAAGCCTAGAAATCAAGGCAATGGTGGAGGAGGCCGTGGAAGGGTCTATGCAGTAACCAAGGTGAAAGCTCAGGAGGACCCGAATGTTGTGATGGGTACGTTCCTTCTAAATAACCGTTATGCATCTGTATTATTTGATACGGGAGCAGATAGGAGCTTTGTTTCAACTGGATTTAATCCACTACTTGAAATTGCCCCGACCACTTTAGGCAATGTATATGATGTGGAATTAGCTAATGGGAACGTAGAAAGGGTAGACACCATCATAAGAGGGTGTACACTAAACCTTTTAAACCACCCTTTCAACAATGATCTTATGTCGGTAGAATTGGGTAGTTTTGACGCTATCATTGGCATGGATTGGTTGTCAAAGTACCATGCCGCCATTATATGCGACGAAAAGCTCGTCCAACTGCCTTTTGGGAATGAAGTCCTAACTGTAGAAGGCGACAAAAGCGACATAAGAGGCATGTCAAGGTTGAACATCATATCTTGCACAAAGGATCAGAAGTGCATTGAAAAAGGGTGTCACCTCTTGCCAGCACAAGTCACCGAGAAGAAAGAAAAGGAACCGGAAGGAAAACGTTCGGAAGATGTACCAATCGTGAGAGACTTCCCGGAGGTCTTCCCTGAAGAGTTACCTGGACTCCCGCCAACATGACAGGTTGAATTTAGAATCGACCTAGTGCTTGGTGCCGCACCTGTGGCACGAGCACCTTATCGATTAGCTCCGACAGGAACTATCGAACCAATTGTCAGAACTTTTGGAGAAAGGATTCATCAGGACGAGTTCTTCACCTTGGGGAGCTCCAGTTTTGTTTTTCAAAAAGAATGATGGGTCTTTCAGAATGTGCATTGACTACCGAGAACTGAACAAGTTAACCATCAAAAACCGATACCCACTTCCAAGAATCAATGATCTTTTCAATCAACTGCAAGGTTCAAGCATTTACTCAAAAATTCATCTGAGATTCGGGTATCATCAACTTAGGGTTCGGGAAGAGGATATACCAAAAACGGCATTCAGAACTCGTTACAGCCACTACGAGTTCCAAGTTATGCTTTTTGGCTTGACCAACGTACCGACGGTATTCATGGACCTTATGAATCGGGTGTGCAAACCGTACCTGGACAAATTTGTAATCGTCTTCATTGACGACATCCTGATTTACTCTAAGAGCGAGAAGGGGCAGGAGGAACATCTTAGGCCAATCTTAGAACTATTAAAGAAGGAGGAGTTGTATGCTAAATTTTCAAAGTGCGAATATTAGATGCCAACTGTTCAATTTCTGGGTCACGTGATTGATAGTCAAGGCATACATGTGGACCCTGTAAAGATCGAGTCAGTAAAGGATTGGGCGACACGCACAACACCCATCGAAATACGCCAATTCTTAGGACTTGTGTTTACTGTTGGTCCTTACACAAATAGAAATTATACATAGTTAATCTAAAAGTGTACCATGATTAAGTAATCTAGTGAAATTCTTTGAAAAACATTTAGAAAACATATAAGTAAATAGACAAGATATTTTCAACGTTTAATTCTTATTAGAAGTTAATCAAAGAACTATACCCAAATGTTTAAGGAATAACACTTAGGATTGAAATGACAAGTATGGTGTATCTCCTCACTAAACCTAAGCTAAGCTTAAGTAACAACTAATGGTACAACTGAGTTAACTCAAGTACATGGTTGTTCTGTGGAGGAGTAAAAGTGTTTGTGAATGTCTAAGCATTAATTGCACAAACTTGACTTTTACTTCTCGTTATGATCCTATTTATACATAAGTGTAAGACAACCGTTACCTAAAAGACAATAGTGACATAAGCCTACATTGGACAAAATGCATAAGCATTTTGTCACTGTTACACATGACTATATTTGGTTAAGGACAAGACCACTTTCTACACATCAGTGTTGACACACTCTTAGTCTTTTATCCATTTAGGGTAAATTGACCTTTGCATGATAAGGACCATCTCTTATCCATTCAAACTTATCCTGCCTTTACTTCAGTCTTCATGTCTTCAGTTACTCAGTCTTCAAAGTTGACGGGAGAGTTGGGAATTCAATGAGCTATTGTCATCACTCACCGAATCCATCACCTTCTTCTTTGGCTCAGGTATCATTCACTGAGTTCTGCCTCACTGAAGGGTTCTCGAAGATAGCAAAGCCTTTAACTAAACTAACTCAGAAGAATGTGAGGTTCGACTGAGGAGAGAAGGAGGAGGGAGCCTTCCAACTCCTTAAGGATAAATTGTGCAGTGCACCTATCTTGGCCTTACCTGAGGGCAGTGAAGACTTTGGAAATGGTTGGGATAGACATTTGCCATTGGCCGAGTTCTCTTACAATAACAGCTATCACAAAAGCATCAAAGTTGCACCATACGAAGCACTTTATGGTCGAAAGTGCAGATCACTGCTGGGCTGAAGTCGGAGAAAGTCAAATTACTGGTCCTGAACTAGTGCAAGAAACTACTGAGAAGATCGTACAAATCAAGAGCCGAATGCAAGCTGTTTATGACCATCAAAAGAGTTACGCAGACAAAAGACGAAAACCACTTGAGTTTCAAGTTGGAGATAGGTCATGCTGAAGGTTTCACCATGGAAAGATGTAATCTGTTTTGGAAAACGTGGGAAGGTAAATCCCCATTACATTGGACCTTTCAAGATTCTCGCCAAAATCGGGTCGGTAGCCTACCGACTCGAATTACCACGAGAACTCAACTCTGTGCTCAACGAGTTTCACGTGTGCAACCTGAAGAAATGTCTCTCAAATGAAACTCTTGCTATTCCCCTATAGGAGAACCAGATTGATGAAAGACTAAACTTTATTGAGGAACCCGTTGAAATCATGGACCGAGAAGTCAAACGGCTTAAGCAAAGCCGCATTCCTATTGTCAAAATCCGTTGGAACTCTCGAAGAGATCCTGAATTCACGTGGGAGCATGAAGACGAAATTAGGCGTAAATACCCTCATCTTTTCTTAACCCCAACGGGTAACTCTAACTAAAAACCGAGGACAGTTTTCCTTCTAAGGCGAGAAGGCTGTGACAAACGGTAATTTTTTATCTAATATTTTAACAATAAATGCCAATTTATTATTATTGAACTATTGAACTAAGCATACATAAGCTTACATAACTGTTTCGAGAAGATAAACCTCACACTGTAGCTTACACTAATTCACTACATCACTAAATTTCATCAAAAAATATAAATTTTCCATTTATGGCCATTACTGATTATTACAAATTATACCGAGAAATATCTCGCATTTACTAGAACAAGACACCGCACGCGTACCGGCACCGCATAAATTACGGTTTAAATTTTATATATTATTTTCCAGAGTCAATAATTTTGCTTTTATGCCATTCTTATGAGAACGTTCCCATAATTTTATTTTTCACCTTTATACGAAACCGGGGTACCACGATTACACCGGAGCTCAACGGGACACAGAGTACACAAAATACACGTTACTATAATAAAATAAGAAGATAACCCTTCTCCCTTCCCTGGATATCACCACACCACATACATACGCCTATCTCTTTTATCGTTTTCCTCCTTGGCTTCTTCTCCAACACATCCTAAACTATTACCAGTCACCATCACTAGATCTATGAAGCTATATACTTTTCTCTTTTTTAGAACCTTCTATCGCCCTCTTACACACCTCCCATGGTCAACAGTTAAGAATAGATTATAGAGATTGAAGAAAGATGGAGTGTAGTTGCTTATGGGAGTTTCCCATTCTCTAGGACCAAAAGATGGTCGATTGACTTTCCTTATCTTTTCTTTTAATACCAATCGAATTCCAGTGAGTTCCATACCGTTACATCTCACAAATCATCACAAGAATTGGACTGCTCAAGAAATGATCGGTGGTGTGTGTGGACTTGCTTGGAAGATCGGTGTTGAGTCTTGTTCTTCATCTCCACCAGTAGAACCTCTTGTTGTAAGAATCCAAAGATCCTTGTCTTGATGTTTCTTTTGTATTTGATTATGTTTCTATGTTTAAGGGAATTTTTGTTAATTAGTAAAATTGGTCTTTATTTTGTTACTCATAAACTTGCGATTCGAGTGATATATTTGGTGATGATGTTTTGATTCTTGAGTGTCGATTTGTTGCAATCCATGTTCTGCGAATGATAAATGTTTGTCATTGTTGATTTTGTATGGCAACATAATAATAATAAATCTTATAACTAAAAACCTAAGTTGGCCTTGGATTAGAAGTGCTTAACTTCTAGATACTTATTTCTATGATTTCGACATATCAGATTAAATTTATGTTTGGGTCTTGATTGGGGAAGAGACTCACTGTTTTTCGACACAGTGGGTTGTTTTATTCTTGATTGATTGAGGTTAGGCCTTGTTTAAAGGTCGAGTTGGGACGACTTTGCTTACTGGTCAAAACCCACTGTGGTCGAACCACAGTGGATAGTTTTTGGTTGGTTTCCTTTGCGTTATCGAGTCCTACTAAAATAGAATTGCTTATTTAATTTGTCGGATGTGTTTGGTTTTCGTTGTGGGTCAAAACCCACTGTGGACGAACCACAGTGGTGAAACATTTAGGTTGGGTAAAAACTAAAAAACTGTTATGTTGCTTGCTTGGTTGATCAACAAAAGGAGGTGACTTTGGCTTTGAGTTGTGTTGTTCATGGGTGTATCGTTTGTTTTGTTGAAGCAACTCAGGCGCATTTGGCCTCATTTCTTTTACTCACTGGTTGTTGCAAACAAACTCAACACAAAAAGGTTTCGGGATTGGTTTTGGTTTTGGATATGAAATAGATTGTTGTCCTTGTTTGGTGCATCCAGATCATTGTCAAACCAACACGGGTGTGTGGTCTTTTTTTTAACATGGTCATCAAATAAAAAATTTACGACACAAAAACTCATTTACTAGATGAATAAAAATGCAAATGTTGAGCTGGGTTAAGAATTGGGTTAAGTTGTGTTGGACTGGTCATGGGCCTGAGCCCACTCCGTTTTATCAGGCCTAAGGTGTGCGTTTGGTTTGTATGATGTTGGGCCACAACCTACTCTACATTAACATAAAGGATACGTTTGTGATATTGTTTTGCACCCGACCCACTCAAAATTCGTTTATTTGATTTTGGTTATTATTATTGTTATTACACGACTCGATCGACTCACTCGCACCTATTCATAGTTATGATAAGGAAACAAAAATGTAAAACTATATGTTCTAGCCTATTAAAGACTAGACTAAAAATATAGGTGTCAACTTATTTTTATACTTTCAATTTGTATTTAAACTTAACGCAACTCGTTTTAAAATTTATAATCAACTTAATACTTTTGCACCATTAAACTAAAGTATAAGTTAAACTAATGAAAATGTAAATTATAACTTATTTTGAAATCATACTCCTGGTTTATTTTAACTAACATAATATGAAAACTTTAACTTTTACATTTTTATGGGTAAAACTAAAATGTATACTCGAGTCGCGCCCAACTTTCGTAAAATCCTACACTTAGAGTGTTTTTGACAAAACTAATAAACGAACATTAAGCATCTTTACATTCTTAAAGTATATAGCTACTAGCTTATGTTAAATATAAATACTTTGAATAAACCCACCACTTGAATAACTATTTTTATTTAAAACTTATCTAAACATTGTTGAGTCTTAAATGGGTATTGTGAACTAAACTTGCCGTACCGCTCACTATCACTACTTGACTTTTCACTATCAGACTGCTTTTGCTGAGGTGAGTTTATAGCCCCACTTTACTTATACTTGCTTTACAATTTTTGGGGTGAGAAACATGCAAAACTTTTATGGACCAATTCTACTCTTAAGAACTATTACGTGGAGAGCCTAAGCCCTATATCCCATATTTATGCCCCATTTCATGAACCGTTAGTTCCTGCGGGAAGCGCGATTACTATAGATAAATCTATTGGGGTGACTCCCCCGTTCGGTTGGCCATACATAGGTCAATGTGAAACGTATCTCATATCGAAATCGAGTGTATTGGGATAAACACTCGCAATGGGCCCCTTATTTTAAACTGTCGTAGTTTTGGTTGCATGAACTTAGTGCTAGCGTAATAGACTATTTTATATGACATTATATTCGTTGTAATATGCATATGCTCTATACATTGGTCCAACTATAGTGCCAACTATAAACCTATGAACTCACCTGCTTTTCGCTGACTTTTAAGCATGTTTTTCTCAGGTGTTAGATCTGCTTGAGTGAAGCAAGGTATTGGCATGGCAAGGGTCGTAGGCTATTTACAGAAGTGTTTTTACACATCTACTACATATTTTTAATTGGGACATCTTAAACTATGGGCTTTATTTTCCGCAATTGAACTTGTTGTAAACTTTAACTACTTGGTTTAATATATTCAAACGGAGAATGTATTATGTTCTTTATTACTTTGTGTTGTGATTACCGATTTAGTAGAACCCCATGACATGAATGCTTTCGCTATACCAGATTTGGGGGTGTTACAGAAACTCTCATTTTTTGCTGATGGATGGATTTCGTTGGTCAATAAGTTTTTGAGTTGTGATGTTGTTTACCACAACTTTTGTTTGCATGGCACAAAAATTGTTGGTGTCTTTTTCTGTCACCTCGGGTTGAGGTTGAGTCAAAAAGTCAAAATCATGATATACACAACTATCACTAATTTTACTGAAAATAACATGCATAACACAATCCGAATACCAACTTACATATATGAGCCAAATCTTTTATTTCACCACATTTCTGAAAAATAGTTATGGCGATAACAGCTTTAGGCTATCTTATAATGAATATGGGATTGAGACTATGATTTGCAGCATAGGTGGAAGAACAAGTGTAGGGGATACAGTGTACAACATCATGACTTATGCACACAGACTTTTCCCTGAATACGTATCTGATTGTCTTAACATAAGCTTGGAACATGAGGAACTGAAGTTAGGTATTTGATTTTGAAGATTGAGCAATTGATTTTAGCGCTGATATTGTATTTGTTGAAATGGTCTTTTATCCTTCGCCTTTATATAATAAAATAATTGAAAAGTTATGGTTTTGAAGACTGGCCATTAGGTTTCAGCGTAAATATTGTATATATTGGTAGCCGTTTATGTCACAACCGGTAATTTTAGGAATTTATTTTTGATATCGCAGTTCGTTTAAAAATAAATGGTTAATTATTAGGAATCGTGTTTTTGAAGTTGTTGGAGTTTATGTGGATTATTAGTTATGTTATTGGAATTTTGGTTGTGCGATGAGTAAGTTCGCATATACCTTGTATTGAGCACTACGTGATTTGGCACAATAAAAACCTAATAATACATTTATTAAGTTGATTTTAGTGTCGTTAGCAAAGATATGCATACTTATAGTCATTTTTCGTGGAAAAATGATTTTAAAACTAATGGCGTAAGTTAAAAAGACTTGGGAAAATGTTTCAGCACTTAAACTAGCCCCGTTACATGTTTGGTCCTTGAGGTTTGTTGGCTTTACAAAAGTGGCACACAAGGGGTATAAAAACCCTATTATAGAAATCTAGGGTTCATAGTCTTCTCCCCTAGCTCAAGCCGTCACCACCCTCTCCAGACCTACCTCCGGCCACCTTAAATACACCACCACCGCCGTCACTAACACCACACCGCCACCACACAACATCATTTCTTGACCTCCTTTGTTCGTTTAGCTACCACACGCCCCTCAAAACACCCATCCACCACCACTACGCGCCACCACCACTTCTCCTTGTTGAAGATTTGATAAGGATTTATTTGTTACGCTTTTAAGGGGTAATTTAATCCTTAAATGTAAATTTATGGTCAAATATTGCCTCAAATCGTTTCCTTTCTCATTTTAGGTACTTGGGACATGAATTTTGGAAAATGGAGCATTTTGGACGTTTTTGGGCTCAAAAGTGAAGAAAACGACAAAGTCAAGAAAACCTGTCAGAAAACTACACCTGACGGCGTCAGGCATTACTAGCTGACGCCGTCACTTGATGATCAAAGAGCTGGAAAATATTACACATGACGCTCTAGTGAACCTTTGGAAGATTTACACCTGACGGCGTCAGGTGTATTTGGAAGTAGGCCGTCTGGTTATAATTTAACAAGAGACGGCCCAGAAGATTTATAACGTGATGACGTCAGAAGGCTGGCTTGCACAAGACGAAACCCTAGAAGCAGTGTTCTGACGGTGTTAGGACTTATAACCTGACGCCTTCAGCTTTTTAATTCTATATATAGTTTTGGATTTTTCATTCATTGGTGTGCAACTTTGGAGACACAAACCCTAATACGAATTTCAGTCACTTTTAAGGGTTTTCATACCCTCTTTTCTTCCAAGTTCAATTGAAGATAAGTTTTCCTTTAATCATTTAATATGTCTATGTGTTGTTTGATTAATTGTTTATCTTTTCTTTACATTAACATGCTAGCTTAAGTAGTTTAGTGTTTGCTTAGATCTAATGAAACCTAGTTATTGATTGTTGATAAGTTGTTTATTGTTTAGTTGATTAACTCGCGTTAGGCTTAAGAAAACTGGCTAACTTCCTTTGTGTAACAAGCTTGAACGTCTTAAGAAACGTAATCGGATATGCACTACGGTTTTATTCGTTGTATTTAACGCATTAGTAGATGTTAATGATTCTATGATAGGATACTAAACGTGTCATCATAAGAAAAAATAGATATTCATAGAGTTAGGGAAGGACGTGCACGCCCCCACGACTGCTATTAAGGAATACAACGCTTCGGCTAAACAATTGTAACACTCAATAAATCAACAAGAGATAACTAGGGAGTAATTATATCTAAGTAAACACGTTTGTCTCACTATAAGAAGTCCACCTCTTTTATTTTCTTGTTATTTTATTTATTTGTTTTTAGTTTAATTATTAGTTTTGAGTTAGTTGATTAGCAACTAATTCCGCCCACTCTTCTAAAACCGAGAATTTTAATTGCTTTCATAAAATACCAAAAAGAATCATCCATCACCCTTAGACCTAGTTGATATCCACCTCCAATCCTAACGACACTATTCCCCTAGAGAATGATCAATCCCCCGGACATACCTATACTACACTACAACGACCACGTACACTGCCTGGAGGATTGAAAACTTTTCAAGATCCCTTGAGAAGTAAAACCTTTTGTGAGGCCGCAATCCTCGCATCAAGATTCTTATAGATCCGAGAGTAAGAAGGTAAGACACACCATTTTTAACCTCGTGTGATACGATGTGGGTGTAAGTCTCGTACATAACGAGTTGTAGTTATTATTTCAAGTGGGTTGGGTTAGAAATAAAAGGGTTAAACAATTTTAAACAAGCTATAAGAGTTAATAAAGTCTCGGTATCATCATAGTAGTCTCGTTTTGTGTTTGGTTCGGTTTGAGTCGCGAGGTAACGAGACCGGAATAAGCTCCTCAAGCTTATTCCGAGCTCGAGGTTGTGTTTGGTTTAGCTTATTTTTTTAATTTATTATTATTGTTTTGTTTCGGTTCGAAGGGTTTGAAAACCCTTGGTGGCTCTATGGTCGAGTTTCGATATAGACCGAGTATACTTGTTTAATTTTTGTGTCGTTTTAATTTATTGAAGTGTTATGGTTGGGTTGGATTTGGCCGAGACCCACGGGTCTATTTGGTTTGTTGGTGAGTGACAGTCCATATGAAGTAGTTCTAAGCATCTAGTGGTGGATACTATATTCTTAGCTTTATGACTAGCATGTGCTTGTTTTCCTATTACAGGCATCGCAAAAGTGTTGATTATATTATAGGCTAGGCAAGTTTCTAACTAGTTCCTTAGACACTAACGATTGTATTTGTTGCATGTTTACATGACCTAATCTCCTATGCCACAAAGTGGAGTTTTCGTCTAAGGTTGCTAGGCATATCCTATCTTCCAATTTATCTCCTAGTTTCATCACATATACGCCACCTTTCCTAATTCCTCTACCTATAACTTTATCATCCTTTACGATTACACTATTCTTATCGGTAAAGGTAACCCTACACTTATTGTCACATATTTGACCTATACTAAGCAAGTTATATGTTAAGTTATCTACATGTTCAACATTTTCAATAATTAGGGAGTCTTGAGAGATCGTACCTTTGCCTATGATTTTTCCACGACGATCACTACCAAAAATAACATTACCTCCATTGTATGCTTTGTATGTAGAGAATAACTTGCGATTCCCCGTCATGTGTCTTGAGCACCCGCTATCTTTTACCCATTCATCGGGCTCCAAATTTGTTCCTAGGCAAATTTCATTTGATGCTTGAGCGACGAAACATTCTCCTTTGGTCTTTTTGTCTTCATCATCAAATCTTTTTCTTCGTGTTGTTTTCCTTTTATCTTGTGCTCTTTGTCGCTTTTTAATGAGTCTTTTAAATTCTTTGACAACCTTTGCATATTCTTCATCTTCACTTTCGGAACTAGAATCGTCATCTTCATCGTCACTTAGTTCCTTCTTGGTTGGCATTTCTACATAGCCTTCTTGTTCATTCTTGTCATGGCTCATGTTGTTTTCGGCATCATTACCTACATATAAGACATTTGAACTAGTAGCACTTGTACTTACTTCAACTAAATATTCATCTACAATACTTTCTTTTGCTACTAACTCATGTGCAAATTTTTCTTTGGCTTGACATTTTTCTTGGTGATATTTTAAAAGATTTTTCAACATGTCGTTTGCCGTTTGACAAAAAAATATTCTTTCATATTCAACATTTGGTATAGCTTTGTATATAATAAATTTTGCCAAGTTATTTTGTTTTTCAAAAGTAGTATTTATTGATTTAATATCACCAATTGAAATGACATGCCAAAGATTATAGCCTATTGATTTCACATAACTTTCGAATTGATTTTTCCATGTAAGAAAGTTTTCATTTTCAAGAAATGGTGGTTTAAAAACAATTTTCCCTTCTAAATATTTTTCCATTTCCATAGATCGATTTCAAGTTTTAAAATACAATATATTTTAAAAATCTTGTTTGACGTGGCTCTTGATACCAATTGTGGAAAACTAGAAGGGGGGGGGGGGTTGAATAGTTTTACGTCTTTTAAATTTACAAAAACTTTGTTTATGAAAACGTCAATCCGAACTTTATGTGATATCAAAAGACTTGCACAATACACAATTATAAACAACGATATCAACAAGAGTATAATATGACAAGTATGTAAGTAAATAAGTAAAGAGATAGAGATGGAAAGATGGCACCGTGAGACAAAGGATTTATAGTGGTTCGGCTACGAATCTCCTCTTCGTCCTACTCCACTCCCCGAGCACCTAACTCGGGAGTTTTCTTCACTATGTCAACAAGCTCCCTTATGGCGGAGAAAACCTTACACGACTTTTGCTTACACCAATTTACGACACTAAGCTAAATGTCGGGTCCTAATCCTAGCTAGAACCAATCTCACAACACACCACAACTTATCACTACTACTTCACTACTTGTATACACCTCAACTTCTTCACTACTACACACCACTTCACTACTTCACTACTTAATCTTCTTCTCTACCCAACTTCTATTTACAACTAGCTCTCCTAGAACTACTTATTATAAACACAACACAACTTCACAAATGCTATACACAACAAATATACAATACTTCTTAAACTTGAGGTTGAAGGAGTATTCTTCTCTTGCACTTTGGATGAGGATGGATGAGGAGGGATTGAATCACTTGAAACAAGAATTAATAATCAAATGATCAAAGGGTTTTAGAAGATGTTTGGAGAGATTTAGATCTGAAAATTTTCGTGCAAAAGGTGAGGAAAAATACCAGATTTGAGGTGGTATTTATAGGCAAGTTTTCTGACACAGGGAGCGTGCCGGTCCCCTTAATTAGTGGCCGGCCCCCTTAAAATTAAGGGGGCCGCCCCTTATAATTAAGGGGCCCGCCCAGCTGTAACGGCCAGAAAACTCGTCTTTTAGTGGGGAAAGTTTATTTGGTGAAAAACTAACTGATTTTGGTTAAGAATTTGAATTCATATATTTAGTATGATTAAAACATTTTTCTTTATTACCAAAAGTGTTTTTCAAAATATATAATATGTTTATATAATTAAATAAACTTTGTAATAATTAATTAAATACCCCTTTGATCATGAAATGTATTAAGCACTTGTTTATTCATATCTTAAGTGATTAAGTTGGATAAAATGATATAAACTAGCTTAATACTTGTTTACGTAGTAATCTTACGTTTAATGATTTTACATTTTGTGATCGTCAAAACGTAGAGATATCGAAAAATATAAATAACTTTTTTATGCATTATTTATGTCAACAGAAATATAAATGACAAAAGTGGGAAAAGAGAAATGATGATGATGATGATAATAATAATAATAATAATAATAATAATAATAATAATAATAATAATAATAATAATAATAATAATAATAATAATAATAATAATAATAATAATAATAATAATAATAATAACAACTTAAAAATATTAATTAACAAATACTATGTTATCTAATATTTTTGAGGATAAACAGGGAAGTGTTTAATGAAACAAAAATAGAAATATATACGAGTTCTTAAATGTTTTGAGGGCACGCAAATCGAGGAATACCACTTATGGAAATATTAAGGTTTATTGGGGATTAATGTCACGGATTGGTTGACATTAATATACCCGACCGACATAGTTATCGTAATTATTGGGTTGACAAGCCCAATAAGGGCCTGATAAGTATGTCGGAGGAATTTATTGGTGTACGACCTATATTTATTACTTACCATTTATTGTGATGGGTTTTTGGATTAGTAAGTAAGATGAAGGAATTGTTGGACTTATCGGATCGACGAATTCGAAAAGGATCCGACAATTCGTCCGGATACCTTATTAAACTTTAAAACTTAATCACTTGACCTTGGCCTTGTTTTGATGAGTAGTTAGTAGTAGAATAAACTTGGGAATTTTCAACAAGTCGATGTGTTAGTTATGGTTGATTTTTGTGAGTCGTTTACGTTTTGGTCATTTGTTTGGCGTGTGTTCACTTGAGTCAGTGTTGTGTCACCACTGCACACACGATGATACCAAACACTAGTAAATGGATTTAATAAGAGGATTATAGAATCGAAAATGGGATACAATTGGGAATAGTTAGCTTTTGGAAGTTTGTATACTTTTTGGAATAGATGTTAAGACAAGTTTCCGAGTCCGTAGTGCCGTGAAGTATTAGCTGCTATTGTGCTTTACTACTATAGACTTGTGTATTGTGCTTTGCTTGATCGAGGTGAGTTTCATAGCCCCACTTTTACTTTAATAATGCTTTTATTAAATATGGGGTGAGTAAACATGCTAAACTGTTTTGAATGGACCAATTGTTATGTTATGTTTTGATAAGTTTGCTATATTAATTGGCTAATGTTATATGTTGTATGTGCTGTACGGGAATATTTGTATGTGCTGCAATTGTGTGGGAATATCTTGTGCGGGAATATATTAGTATGTGCTGCAGTTAGTGCGGGACTATAGTGTGCACCTATAGGTACTCTTGTTGTGATTTGGACACACTTAGGTGTGGGTATGAATTGTTTGTTAGTTGATGTGACTTAGCCTAGTATAGCAAACTCGTTATTAGTTGGTCCACTATTAGTGTTTGTGAAAACATATGAACTCACTAGCGTTAGTTGACCTTTTAGCATGTTTTCTCAAGTAATTAGAGCTGCTATTCGGATATGATTTCTNTTTTTTTTTTGGGCTTACTATTCGTGTTTTTTGGAATAAATGTAACCTTAAATTTTGAATATAATGTTTTATTTAAAAGAATAATGCTATTCCGTTTCTTTGCTTGTGTTATGTACTAATCCACGTATCACATGATTTATTAACATAAGAGAATATAGGTGGATATCATGTAAAGAGATTTAACAAAAAAATGAAATAGGTCTGTATTTTTGTTGATCTTTGAAATCATCCCTGAAATCCAAATACCCCATAACAAACAAACGGACCGTTAATATTTGTTTCATAGTAGGACTATTACATGGGCCATGTGGTATATGTAAGAAAAAAATATAAAAATAAATAGGCCCATCAATTGACAAACAAAAATCTGCATCCTAAAACTAGACACACAGATCGAGCAGTTAGGTCTTAAAAAAAAAAACCCCCAAATCAACGAACCATCATCAATCGATCCTTTCATCAATATTGTTGAAATTGAGTAACAGGTGCTAACATACATCACAATTGTTGAAGAAGAGAAAATCAATTGTTGGGTTAAGCTGGTCTTAAGTTATTATTTTGTTCCTTTTAGTTTTCAAAATGATTATGACATTCTTAAAAGGGTGTTTGGATTATTATATTTGCAAAAGTAGTAGTATAGAGATGGAAGAATATGATTATGTTCCGAAAGAGGTAATCCATCTTATACAATCATTTTTGCCCCCAAAAGATGCCGCCCGCACATGTGTCTTGTCCAAGTCATGGCTACACGCTTGGTCCACCATTAATACCCTCAGGTTTGTAACTCCTGGTCACCTCACCATACAAGAACAAATAGACTACATTAACTGTATTGATCGCACTCTTTTACGCTATCAAAACCAAAACATGTCAATTGAATGTTTTCACCTTCACTTAGACGGCATCCACAACCCGTCATTATTGCTTTATCCTTTAGAAAATTGGTTTCAAGCACTAGCAGCGGCTTTTACAAACTCTACTCTCAAGGAGCTTTCCCTAACTATGTCTGGTGTAAAGGTTGTTACGAATGTCAATGAGCTTGCTTGGCTTACGCTTCCGGATGCCATATTCTCTTATGAAAACCTAGATACATTAAGTTTAAGAGCAGATGACTTACAGACCATCTGTCGGGTTAGGGTGAATGCAAGTCCTGTCATCAAGTGCTCCTTCTTACGCGTACTCGAGCTCTATTATGTGTGCATAACTGAAGAGGGACTTCATAACTTATTATCTTCTTGTAGCTTACTTGAGAAGATAAACATAGATTTTGGTCTTTACGTGCGCTTGAAGATGATTAAGCTGACAAACCTCCATCACCTTCGTGAATTGAAAATCAATTTATTGAAGAACGACCTCTTGGAAATGTATCATCTCCCAAGTCTTCACTTGTTTTCTTACCGTTCCTTATCAAGGTATACAATCAGAATGGATACACTAGTGAGCGTAAGAGAATTGGTTTTATTACGTTTGAGGGTGGTAGATGATTCATTTTCCGATATGATAAAAACAAAGTTGCCTTTTCTCGAGACTTTGACCCTTGAAATCGAAGACTGCATGCTAGAAACCATTAATATTACTTGTGTTTCCTTAAAGAGATTGACTCTTGGTATCTACATAGATAAGCAATTGAACATACAAGTTTATGCTTCAAAATTACTTTATTTCTCATACAATGCCTGGAAAATGTCTACTCTCTTGTTTCCATCTGGTACTCCTGCACATATTAAGCTCATACTAAGGTTTCTTAAAAATGATCCAATTGATCTGTCCTTTTTTCTTAAGGTGAGACAAGCACTTGATTTATCAAGCAACTTTGACATCGAAACAATAGATGATTTCGTGCCATCAAACATAAACCTTGATGATCTCAGAAGAATGGTTCCATTTCCAGCTAGGAACGTGCAACAACTATCGTTTGGAAAACATTGGGCAAAAAAGTTGTGGAAGCAGCACTCACCACTTTTAGATTTTCTTTTTTCAATTTGCTATCCCCGTTCTGTTAAGGCATATTATAGGTCGTCTAACAGCAAAAACTACTTGTATAAGCAGATGGTGGGGATGATGTATAAGAAAGCGTGTAACCTAAAAGATATTGAAATAAAAAATCCCCGTGATGGAAAATGGGAAAGCCTAACATATTATTGGAGAAGTTATCATCATGATGGAAAATCGGAAAGCCTAACATATTCTTGGAGAAGTTATCATTTTCCTTTTGAGCTACCTGACGAGGGCAATGACTACAATTCAGATGAGTTCAAATTGAATTGGTTGTCTTGAGAGAACCTGCCATGATCATCTTGGTTCAATTTAATGTTTAAGTGTTTTTTAGCATTTTATTTTATTTAATTACTTGGTTCAGTTATTTGATTTAAATAATACTGTATTTAAGGCGAAACTCCCCAAACACAAGTAACTTGTTTATTTTATCAATTGTAATTGAGTTGATCAGTAGAGCACTTCTCTCTTATTTGTGTTGTAAGATTTCATTGTTTTAGCATATATATGAGACTTAAGTTTGTTAATTGATCAACCTTAAACTCAAATGGCAAATAATAATGAGACATGTATTTCTAGCTTCAACAAACCTCATCAGCTGTCAAATTATGTATAGTAATCGGTTATTTAGAATGAACTGGTGCATGAACTGATATGCCTTAAAAGGTAAGAGTTTTGCCGTAAATGACACATAATATAAACTTGGTTGGTAATTTTGTATTCTATCAAACAACCAAATTCAAAAGCAACTTTTCAGAAATATAACATAAATATATAAAGAAATCTGTAAGCAAATACTTCTAGACGTCAGCGGCTTAAATTCTACCTGAAAAATGTAACAATCAGAACCAAAACTCGCAAAAAAGGTGTATGTCGGTAGGAACACCTCGATCCCAGGCATCTAATAATGCCAACCGGACCCTTCCCCAAAGACCCGGCTCAAGGCGATGAGCTCCTGTCCCAGTTGACCTAATTAGCCATGGGTTCGAACCTTGGTCTATTTCGCAAAGGCCCCCATTGACCGGTCAACTGAGCGTTTACAGAGGGGGAATGATACCACTGGAGCAAGCCCCAGTTGGCCAGTTGGTAACTTTGGAATACATGTAATGGCATCCTTTAATCTTATGCAATTCAAAATGGTACAGTTGAGTTTGGGTTCTCAAAAATAATCAGCCTAACACATCGGGATAGCAAAAGCCCTAAAATCAGTGTTGCAAAAAAATAGCCTACAAGGCGATTATCGCCGCCTAGGCGCTACAGGGCCACCAACCTTTTCGATTTGTGTAAATCGATCAACCATGGTCAAAGGTTGTCAACGGTGGTCAAACTTTCCGGAAACTTGCAAATCTTGTCGGAAATACTTAAAAATCGTTGTATACTTGTTTTAATCACTTATAGTCGCTGTTTATATCTATTACAAGATGTTTTTAGGAAAATCTTGACTAGAATACTAAAAACTCGCCGAAATAGCCAAAACTTATCGGAAATTCCAATACGATTAATCCCGCCTAGACCGATTACAAGCTACAAGGGGGTCGGCGCCCGACTACCGATTCACGATTTTTGCAACCTTGCCTAAAATACTACAATATATCAAAACAACGTTCTTTTAAACGAAAACAAACACTAAAATATATCAAAACAATATATTTAGGAAGAAGCCTTAGTAGAAGTGGGTAGTGGCACTGGGTGGACAGTCTATCCGCCCTTAAGTGGTATTACCAGCCATTCAGGAGGAGTAGTTGATTCAACAATTTCTAGGTCTCATCTATCTGGTATTTCATCCATTTTAGGTTGTATCAATTTTATAACAACTATCTCCAATATGCGTGGACCAGGAATGACTATGCATAGATCACCCCTATTTGTGTGGTCCATTCTAGTGACAACATTACCACTTTTATTATCACTTCTGGTACTGGCAGGGGCAATTACCATGTTATTAACCGATCGAAACTTTAATACAACCTTTTCTGATCCCGCTGGATCGGGATTCCCTTCTCCAAAAAGGTGTGGGAGAACACCCTGATCTCATGCATCTTTTGATGTCAACCGGAACCTTCCCCAAGGACCCAGGCCCAGACAATGAGTTCCTGTCCCAGCGAGACACAATGTGGGCGACTTTCAACCATTTGACTCATTTCCTTTTTAGCAAGTTTCTTTTTTCACAGGTTTGACCAGTTAGAGGTAGAAACATAAATCGAATCAATCCATTTATAAAGAGATGTTTCTGCTAATAGTTAAGTGTTTAGGCTCATATGNACAGGCTACAATAAATAACCTCAAAGTGTATGTTATTAGGGTGGTTAAATGATCAAGGAAAAAAAATTGAAAAAAATTGAAAAAAAAGAAAAAAAAAAGAAAAAAAAAAAAAAAAAGAAAAAAAATAAAAAAAAAAAAAAAAAAAAAAAAAAAAAAAAAAAAAAAAAAAAAAAAAAAAAAAAAAAAATCAGAGTAGATTATAAGGCTAAAAGAGAGATGTGAACCTTTTCATTAGAGCCAGGATGCAAACCAAGAACATTAGGCTATTCTACAGCTCACCCGTTTTCTGAGCTTGCATCTTCATCTGCATCACCATATAGCGTCTTACTGATATACCTTTAAACATGACAATTTCTAACAGGTCAAATGGGTTAAAAGTCATCCAAACTATAGAATTAACGTATGCAAACCCCTAAATCATATCAGAAAATTTGATTATCATTGACACGATTTAACTTTTCTGTTCCTATTTGACACCCTAACTATACATAGAATTTTAAACCTTTTAGACAGTTATGTCTAGGTCCGCACAACCAGACCCGTTTTGTCTACAGCATAAAATTCCAGTGACATTCTAAAGCCAAACTAATGATAATAGCAGTATAGTAATACTTTTGGAAGATAAAACTTACTTGCACTGAGGATGTTGATCAAAACCAATAAAATAACCTGCACCAAAAATCCAAAATACTAACTTTGAAAATCGAAGTACCCTCTTGACAACTAGAACACGTTCTACTTTGATCAGGAAGAGAAGCAAACAAAAAATCACCAAAAGTTTTTTCCAACATTTTCTCCACCTGATGAATATGAACATTACCCGCACGTTCACAATACTTGCTAAATCTTGTCCAATAATCTCTGAGTAAGCCTTTCCATTCAGTCAAACCACCAGAGACATTAAAGTATACATCTTTAAGCTATCCTCATCAAGAATACCTGCAAGCATTGAGGGAAGCCTTCTTATATCTGTAGGCCTAATCGCCTCATGTACCTCTTGAGCATTTTTTACTTTTTTTAAATTTGCAGCAGCAAGGGGCTTTCCATTTGAGGAAACCTAGAAAAGTTGCAATTCAATCAACATATTATTTATAATAACGGATACAACCAGAAATAGCCATTTTTAACTTGTTTTATATGAACGGGTCGATCCAGGTTATGTTCTTTATCGAGTCATACAGATTAAAAAGTTGTGAAAAGTGTATTTTTAGTACATAACAGAGATTCTGTAATCATATTCGGTACACAGTTATTAATAAGAAATATAGAAAATGTAGATTTGTGAACAAAAAGAGTCAACCCGATCTGATCCATTACCAACTTGCGCGACCCGCCCATTTTTGTAACCTCTACATACAATACTGCTCACAATTAAGTTGCCTTTTCACCAACCTCTAAGGCAGGAGTCCCGACGTCCTTCTTGGAGGGCTTGGTCTTCTTTGATGAAGAAGTTTTTTTAGAACTTTTCTGTGTAGTTAGTTCCTCGGAAGCGACAGTAGACCCCTCTTGGCTTTTTTTTTTTACTTTTCGGTTGTGATTTCCTTCTTGCTTTAGTCTTAGGCAGTTGACCTTCGTTGTTGAGCTGGGACTACAATATCAGCCTCTTTCTCGCCATCTTCAACAAGTGGATCTTTTAATGTAGATACAGTATCTTTCTTAGAAGCATTAGTTACTAAAGGCTTTTTGTGAGTCAAACTCTTCGATTGTTTCCAATGTTTATTAAAAGCAAGAAAGGATGTGCTTTTCTTTCTTCCTTCTTTATCACCTGCGACAATTTTGGGCAATACTACTTTTGAAGCATGCAGAATAAGACCGGTTACTGATGGGTTTGATTGAGGAATAAGCTTTTCGAGGCTTGAGGCATGGAACTATAGCACGTCCACTATTCAAGATGCAAGATACTGTGACCCTTCTGAAATCAAGTTCATGCCCGGCTATGACCGCTTCCTGATAAACTATGCAATGAGCATAAAAACAATTATGAAGATAAGGTGAAATGAAATGAGAACAGCTCATCTTGCAGTATTGGGAGTTTCGGTGTATGTTTCGAATGTGATATTAAAAACAGAACGATATATACAGTTGTAGTTATAATAAAACAAACCATAGAAAGTAGTATGCTAATGTTCTCTAGGTTGTTTGAAATTGACAGCATTGGAATACTTGATAGTTAGATGTTCAAATTGTTGGTCTAATGTCTACTCGAGCTAATGAGTAGTTCATAAGGCACGAGCTTATGTGCAGTCCAAGTAGATCCGAGCTTATGGATAACTACAAGTCAAGTTCATAAGGCACGAGCTTATGTGCAGTCCAAGTAGATCCGAGCTTATGGATAACTACAAGTCAAGTTCTAGTATAATTAGGATTCCTTATTTTTAGCTTTAAGATAAGGATTATCTTATTTAATTAGACTTGTAGTTGGATTAGGAAAGCTAGTTTCTATTCCCTATATAAACAATCCAAACGAGCTAGGTTTGGGTGTGTATTCATTATCAGTTTTTTGAGCTTATATTTTCTGAATAAAAGTGGAGAGCGTATTCCATAATATCGTGTGTTTGTTTGTTCATTATTTAAGTCTTGTCCTATTTCTGTTTGTGTTCGATCCCTGTGTGACTTGAATTGGTATCAAGAGCTAGGTTCTCAAGGCTATTTGATCGATCTGTGAGTACAAGGCTGATCGACCAGTTTTACAAGAATTGATTGATCTGTGTGTACAAAGCTGATCGACCAGGAGTGCAAAGGTTGTGATCGACAGAAGGTTAACAAAGGGCTGCTGTCGACACAAGACAGCTTGGGCAGGAAGTCGACTTGGGCAGGAAGTCGACCAGAAGGGATACTTGGGCATCGATCCTATTATAACCCTAAGCAAGTCGACCAAGGTTACACAAGTTTTAATAACCTGTGTTCGATTCTTCTAGGGTTTATTGTGTTCGGTTGAGGACACAAGGAAGGTAATCGACAAGTAAAGGTCTTTACTTTACAAGCAACTTAAATCCTCTCCGACCCGAACGCTTTTCATCATAAAAGAGTGTCGGGTCCATCATACATCCTCCGTTTCAAAAGTTTGCCACATGCTTATTCTTTTGTTCACGGCGTTGCGGGACAATTGAAGCAAAGTGACACATATTCATCACATATCTGAGCATGAATCTGTTGAAAGGTCTCGGCTTTTGTTACTTCTTTTGGCTCCGTAATTGCTTCCCAGAGTTGTTACGGTTGTGGTATTAGCTTGAACACTACCATTAGATTTGTTGTTTGAGAAGAAAAGTTTCGGACCTTTTACCGTTGCCACTAGAAGAATCCTTCCACGACCTTCTATCACCTAATCTTTTCGGCTCTTCCGACAGCAACTTGCCTTGATCTTCAGAAGTAGTGTCAAACACCCTTCATTCTTCCTTTCAAAAGCGTTCAACTCTTGCCAATTGCTTCTGGTGAAAAGACATAGTATTCAAGTCCGCATAAGTGTTCTATTGAGGGCAAACAATTGCAACATACCTATCGGAACGGATGCAAGTAGCTTTTTAACAAGTTTCTTTGTCTTCATAAAATGTTCCCAAGCTATGTGACTTCAGTTACAATTTTGCCGTCCTAGCCGCAAAGTCATCGACTGATTCGTTGACTTCATCTTTAAAGATTCGAATTCTGTCTCCAGGTTTGCACCTTGGCTTCAACGAACTCGATCACACCCACATATCTGGTCTTCAAAGCTTCCCAGATTTCTTTGGCCGTGTTGAATTTTGAAACTTGAAAGACAAGTTCTTCTGGAATCGCCTGGAAAAGTAACGCAACTGCCATGTGATCTGCTTATCAAACGACTTGTGTTCCTTCCTTTGGTTCCAGTGCATCAAGTATTCCATGGACTCGGGAATACCGCTTCATCTTTTTGCCATATTGTTATAATTCGTGTTTGGTTACAGTTGGACATGAAGAGCCGTTGAATGTTCAATAGGATGTTGGTTGACTTTGTCTCGCCTACCATCTTCTTGAACGTCTTTTGTAGTTACAGGTGTAGTTTTTGTCGACTTCCAGCCCTAGGTTCTAGGAGGTGATTGATTACTTCCTGCCCAAGAAACCCAAGTTTTG